>JBBPBX010000269.1:22104-80981 GCA_038048925.1 Garcialebias charrua
ATATATATCTAGATAGATCCATGTATTCATTTATTTATACACACATCGTGATGCCATGATGTCCACAGATTTGAATGGCATTTCTCCAAGACTAAATTTGGAGATAAGCCAATTAAAGATGGTCGCCACAGCTAACCTTTGCCAACATGAAAATGTCTAAAACTTTCTAGTTATTGTGTGAAGGCTTATTGAGCCTTCACACCTGATCCATGTTGTTCTGTCCGTTTGTGCCATAGTTGAAACAGATCACTGGTCCAGACATGATTTTTTTCCTCTGAAGACATCTTTGAGCTAGTTCAACATTCCTGCTGACTTTTGGTAGTTTGGAAATTTTTATTTTCCGAAATATTGAGCTTTGCTGTCCATGTTTTTCAATAATAAACAAAGACGAAGGTTTCTGAATCGCTCTTAGTCTGGCCCCAAACTTAGTCCCCGCCAACATGGCTAATGGGATCACTGGGGCACGCAAACACCTCCACCACGATAAGGTGGCGATTCAACGGGGTGATGTGTATGTGTGTTATTTTATTTTTTATGTATAAGTGTAATGACCTGCGAATAAATTAGTCTAAGTGGGGGAAACTGGAGTTCTCGGAGAAAAACCCACACAATGGTAACAGTGTTTGGCTGCCATCGCCGTGCTGCTCATTTTTGAAAAAGATGACAAAAACAAACTTAAAGGAGAAATGTAATCAAATCTGAAAAAATCGATATAACAAGAATTTCATATAGTAAACAACACACATAAACATACTTAGTATGCTTTTTTCAAGTCAGTAGCTTAAAGAAATAGTTTTTTTACATTTTTCCTGCTACATGCCGAAGTGCAGTGATTTCTGTAGTAATTTTCTGGACGCACTTTTATGACACAATTAAGACCTCCTTTGCTATCTTACAATAACACTGAAGCTATAAACCCATCATTACTGTCCTCTTGTCTGTCATTTAAAATGGAAGCAGAATACTTTTTTGAATCCGAAGGATATCACTTAAGTTTGTCAAAAACAGTTTGGTGATTTAGTGCATTAATGGGCATTTCTATCCTGGAAATACGAATAGCCTTCGCATGCTAACGTTAGCATGCTAGCGCCGTATGCTAACGTTAGCATGCTAGCGCAGTATGCTAACATGGAAGTGGGGGTGTTGAAAATGTCCTGAAACAGTTACCAATGTCTTGTTAAGCTCTGTATTCCACAGAACATACGGTAGTAGGATCTAAAATGATTTTTAAAGATGAAGGAGCAAGTTGAAACATGCAGGGTCTCCCTCCTTGCTAGCAGGCTCCATTGGGAGCTGCCTGGCTAACTAACTACGGTGGCCCTACACGGCCAAAATTCTACAGCGGCCGAATGCACAGGAGCGGTAAAAATACAATATAAAATTTTAAAAAAGTTTTAAAATCTATTTTGGGGCTTTTAGAATCGATTCTGAATCGCCAGGACTAAGAATCTTGATTCTTTAAAAAATAGATTTTTTTTGCTGCATCCCTAATTGCTACACACTGAAACCTTTTTGTCCACTACTAGATTTTTTTTTTTATTAACACAAACAGAACTACAAAACACTACATAAACAAAAAAATATATACAAACTCTTGTGAATGATAACATAACTACAGTCTATAAGCTAGGGGGCGGTTTACAAAATGATGAAAGTTGAAAAAATACTAGATACACACACTAATATTACTGTATGAGGGACGACCATTGCACTGCCTATGTCATATTCAGGGGACGGAGAGCAAGCAGAGGGAGGGGGGTCAAAAACACCAGATGAGAATTTTTTCACTTTGCAAAGTCTAAATTTGAGTTAGGATGACATTTTTGACTTGTGAAATTTTCTCAACAAGCTTATTTTATGCTTTTCATTAGACTACTATTAGCTTAAAAACACTTTTCATTTCTCCTTTAAAATCACTAGTCTGAAGGGAAGAGTTTCAGTTGGAAGCGTTCTCATTTCTCTTCCAACTTTCAGGCTTTCTGAGATGTTAATGGTACTGGGAGTTAAACCTGCAACTTTCCGATCACAGGCCCATCTTGTCTAACCTCTGCGCCACAACTTCCCCAGCTTGCAAGCCCAATCTAAAATACGTCAAGAGTTTCTAGTTCAACTCCGGGTACCATCAACATCATAATGTGGGTGGTAAAGGTGAAACACCCACACCTGCCTCCACCCTCATTTGCCCAACTCTGGGTTCAGATTTAATTATTACAGCAGTAATATTATATTCCTGCTGCATGAGCTCGACTGCAGCAGACATGCTCCAGCTAGGTGCTACTGCAGTTTGAGCCAGCAATTACAAAACTCCATGGCGATGAATTGTCATTTAATGCAAATCTAATGGTAATGTAATGGTTTATAAAATAAATAAATAAAATAGTGATTTCATGAATCACTTTGTAATTGTGGAGACTGGAGTTGATTTAAGATGGTTATATTCAGAACTGGTTTTGGCCCTGCTTGGACTAGCCATTAGCTTAACAACCCAACAAAAATCAAATTTTCCCATACTGAGGTCATCCAAAGGGCTATCTACAACGGGTAAGATATTGTTTATTAAATAATGGAAGTACCCCTTTAAAGACAAAAAGTGTATTACTTCATAAAAAGACTTTTTGCCTGTTGTGTACTTTAAATGCGTTTTGACAAATAAAACTAATGCAACATGAAAACAAACAAAAAGTAGTTGTTTAAAATAAAATCCCACAACTTGGTACAATGGTTGTAACACTCTTTTAAAAAATGTCTGAAGACAGATTTTCTTTTGCAACCACCGTTGTGAAATTAGGGCTTCAATCAGCACACTGCAGCACATGTATTTAAAAATAACCAACATGACAACAGTGGACCTTCTGGGTTGATTTTTCTTTATCAAAACATTCTGCGGCCTCAAACATCCAGCTGCACCCGATTGCAGCGACAGCCAAATACGAGGGAGGAAAAATAAAACCTTTCACTTCCTTCACTAGAAGACACAGCACGCTTTCTTCACACGAGATACACTCATTTTTATTCTCATCCACATCCACGGAAGAATCAAGTGCTGTATGTGAGCGAGGCACCATATAGAGAACACTCATTCAAACACACGCACAAAAGGACAAGTCCGTGAATACAAATCATTGTTTAATAAATCAAAATTTGCTCCTCATTCAATGACACTATATAGCAAATACTTCTATACATAAAATATTGTAAAGGCAGGAACCACCTGGCAGGTCCAATAGAATACATATACATATAAATTTATTTATATTTTTATTGTCACATGTGATAAGAAAATAGTTAATAAAGCAGAAGCTGAAAAAGCAACAACAACAAAAAAACTTGATATAACATAATCCAGGACTGATGACTGTTGTTGCAGCAACACTTTCACACCTATCATTGCCACAATTTCTTCAAGCAAGAACATTTTGTTGGCACAAGTTCAACAAAAAGGAAGTAGTTTTTCCAGAGTCTGACTGTGAAGTTTGAATCAGACTTTAACGATAAATGCAAAAAGCCACATCTCGGGTTCGGTGTTCATCATCCTACAGTTCTTTCACGTCACAAGTTGGGCTGCAGTCGGATTGAAGAGGGCTGGAACTGACTTTCTAAGACATAAGAAATGTGGATAAAGCAGGAAGAAGGTGAGGCTTCCTGTTGGATTTTGAGGAAGCGCAATATGAACAAAGGAGGAAAGCACTGCCAGCAGTGGACATGCCGAGGACAACAGGCTGCCTTTTCCTACTCTTCCAAAGCTCGCAGTTTAAAATAAACACGACTCTGCATAATCTGAATAGTTTATAAACAGAGTTGGTATTTAAAGCCAGAACAGCTTGAATAAAGCAGGTTTTCTCTGAACAATGAATGGTAAAGCTTTAAATTGTAATTAAGGCACGCTATGTTTGGAAATTACCTTAATGGAAACCAGTGACTTTGGTTTTTGGTGAAAATCACTACATAACTATGCAAAAAGCACAGTTTTGCACATGCTTTACCATTTAAGTACATGTATGACAAAAAAAAACTGTTGAGTAAAACTTTAACATGATCCCATGTTTACACCCTAGGCTTTACAAAAACTGTATCACACAGAGACCAATGCTCCTGCGATGAAAACTCAAAGAGCAAAAAGGATGTCGACTTCCTGTTACAAGCGACGGACCTTGGACAAAGGAAAGTGTGTTTGTAAAAATAAAAAAAAATCACGTGTTCTCCTGAAATGAATGTCAAAGCCTTCTCAACTCTCACACTCCTGAGCGAGCAAAGTAAGGGCAAGAGCTGCAACTGTTGGCATGTGCAAAAAAAGAAGGGATGAGGTCAGCATGAAGGAAAAGAAGAAGTGAAATTTATATTGGGGACAGCATAAATGCGACACAAGCAGAAACGTTTTGGACTGCTTTATCTTCTCATCTTGTAGTGTGAGACTGCTGTCACATTGTAGTGAACTGACTGTGTGCTTGTCTCAGCTTTTCAGCAATCTGGAAAAATCAGAGGAAAAGCTTACGTCAGTACAAACATTTACCTGTTTAGTATCTAAGCTCTTCAGCAGCTTCTCAGTTAACAAGGCAATGAAAAGGTCAAACTGCAACAGACTCCAATTTACTTGAATAAATGGGCAATATAAACGCCTTTACCGTCTCGTAAAACTTGACTTGCTCCTCCAGGTACAACTGCATGACCCTGTTGTAGTCATAGATTCTGTTGCTGTGGAAGTGGTTCATCTCAGCTGCACCACAAAGGAAAAACCAGGGAGATCAGACGGCATGGCATGATGAACCTCACTGCTAATGCATACGGAGGCGAGGTCCTACCTTGTAAGGCGTAAGACATCGTGCTGAGACGTTTGGCCATGATGCCTTTGTCCTGAGTGGTGATTTTATTGGTGGCCACTAGCTTGTCCCCTTCCTTCACCTTGTCTATGGCTGCCTGGAAGGAAAGAGCCCAAACTTGATCGGTTCACCCAGCCTGTTTTTGATTTATCAATACATTTAAGCACCTCTAAGTGCTATATACCGTATTTTCCACCGTACATGTAGCACCGCCATTTAAGTAGCATCAGTCCAAATATGTCTAATAAAGTATAAAAATCCATAAATATGTTGCTTCGTCGTATAAGTCGCATCTATTACGCGTCACCGCTGACAACCCGGAAATGTGGGCCGGTGTTGTGCCAAAACTCGATTAGCTGCCAAATGGCGGCCGCTGGAGCATGCACTGGAGGACTTTAACAAGCATTTAACAAGATTAACACTTAAAAATAATTATTTATTTGCTCGACTTTATAGCAAAGGTGTGCCTCAGTTGAACTTTTACTTAATAAATGCACTTTAACGATCAAATTAGCTGCATTTCACCGGGACGACGGAGCAAAATGAAGATGATTTGATGTTTGCTTCAGGCGAGCTGGACGAAGGTGGCAGGCTATGGCAAGGCGATTGTGTCATTAATAGCCAATTACATGACACAACAGCATGTGCCATCTAGCAGCTGAAAATGGTAGTGTTCAATATTTTCAGTCAGAATGAATGAAAACGGTCATATCTCAGCCAAAAAAAAAATTTATTTTATTTTTTTATAAATATGGGGAGGAAAAAATCAGTAAATACTTCGCTTCGGCAGGGCATGTAAATTAAGCAAAAAAACAAAAACATGCATGTTTGGCTGCCTTCAGGCCCAGGCCTCCCTTGCAAAAGAGATCTGTGATCTCAATGGGATTTGCCTGTTAAATAAAGGTTAATAAAATAAAAATAAATAAGTCGCTTCGGTGTATAAGTCGCAGGGCATGCAAATTATTAAAGGAACTGCGACTCATAGGCCGAAAAATAAGGTAGGATCGGATGAGGCTTTAAAATATATATAAATACGTTTATATTTTGCGGTTTTTCACTTACAGAATGTAACCCCCCCAATAAATGAGGGACTACTGTACAACATTTCAATAAAAGTGCTGAGAAACATTTTTCGATTGTCACGATGACTTTACTGTTTTACTCCTTTAACATTACAAAGAGTTTGAACATCATTAATCTGTGGGATGCATGTGCTTCAGGACAAGGTCCATTTGTTAGTTTAGATGCGAAACATAATTCATTTGAAGATTTTAATTGTTAGACAACTTGTATTAAATTTGATTAGAATAACATCTGAGCTCTGAAACAGCAAGACATATTTACCAGTAAGATCTCCTATAAAATAAGTAGGCAGGGAACAAACGCATTGTTTCATGTCAAAATAGAAAAAAAAATACAATAATCAACAGTTATATATAAGCAATACTGGTGGTATATTTGCGTCATAATTCTTACTCTAAAAAATAAACCCAGTTTACGGAGCTTCTGAACTTGTCTGTGTGCTGGTTCATCAGTTAGAATGAGTGCCGCCTTTATTAATGTCATGTTGCCAAAATGTTGAAGTCACTCATCGTATTTCCTGTGTCAAACAAACAAAAAAGGACGTACCTTATGAACCCCAATGGTGTCTGGGAAGCATCCGAGAAGACCTTTGTATTCATTGTTGGTCTCCATGAGGAAGTGGAGGTCTTTTTTGGGCTGAAAAACAGCAAAAAATACAAGAAAAGATAAATGGGTAAAGGAAAAGGTGATACTTCAGTAAGAACCTAAAATGGTAACAGAAACACCAACGTTAACGACAAAGCAGGAAATGGTGCAATAACTTGATAAGCATGAGGACAAGGAAGTCACTCAGATAACACCACCATGGATTTAGATGGACATCTGTAAGATGGCACACTTTATAGACTTTAAGGTACATGAATAAAACATTTACTGATTTAAAAATAGGCTGACTAATCTGCTCAGACTGTAAGTCAATGCAGCCCTTTACCGTTTGTCTTTTAGCTCCTGAGGTGAATTCATGCCCAGACATGATTTGTCCCCAAAACTAAACCAAAGATGGGACTACACCTACAGCCAACAACGCTAACAAATCATCTGGAGCAGCACGAGCTTACCAAATGAATCCTTCCTCTGGAGGCTGCTGGGACATCAAAAAAAGCCAAGAACTTTATTACGGTATATAGAACACTGATCAGACTACATAAAAACAATTCAAATAAAGTGTTAACTCATTGCAAAGATGTGTAAAAAAATAAAAAATATAAAATCCATATTCAAATTCATGATCGTAAACAAAATATGTTATATCACTAGACACTGAACAAGACAGTTTGATTTAGTTGCTGTTTTTCTCATTTATGGTTAAAAAAGCTTTACTGTGAGCAGCAGGAATTGTGACAAATGCTATGGAAGATGGTCTCATGATTTCATTAAAAATGTTTTGATGCCAAGTCTATAAAAAGATATATGAACGCTGTAAGTTGAGGGGAAATATTGAAAAAAAAAAAAAAAACGGGAAAAAAAACCTGGTGTTTGTCCTGAAGGTTGGTGTCAGATCTAATTTTCTAACTTTGTGACCAGATGCCAACAACCACGTCCATTTGTTTACCTACGGAAACAGCCAAAGTGACTGAAAATATGACAAAAATGTCAGCGTCCATGGAAGAGCCATATGGACACAAGAAGTTGGGCAATGTTAATGTGTTGGTACATTTTTACTTCTACTTTTACCTGTAAATAAAAGTCATTTTGCAAAAGCGGTGTTTGAATCCTGAGCTCCGTCTTCGTGGCACTCCACCGCCCTGCTTGATTCTCAATATTTATTCTCGACATTCTCTTTTCCTTCAGGTTTAGCAGCAGATTCCCTCCGATGTGCTCCCATCTAAACTAAACATCTTCAGATACGCTGCCTGTCTGATCCCACCATATGTTTACCTACACAAATAACAGCTAGCTTAATGTTGCTCAGTCATGTGCCCCCAAGCTTTCATGCCAGAATTATATATCAATATACAGTACCGTATTTTCTGGAATATAGGTCGCACCTGAATATAGGTCGCATTGTCCAATTATTGCCAAAGAATTGGAAAAATCCATATATAGGTTGCACCTGAATATAGGTCGCACCTACGTCAAAATGTGGACCGTGTTTAGCTCTGCTGCAAATGTCTCTTCCACAGGAGCGCACAGCAAGACTTTTAAGAAGATTAAAGCTGCACTATGTAACTTTGTAATGTAGTCTGTAACTTTTCTAACAATATATTTTTAACATATTTCTTCACTCTGTCACTATCTACTGACAGACTGATGTTAGACAAAGTAATCTCTGAAAAAAACTATAGTCCCCTTGCTTCTCTATCAGCATTTATAAAAACACTAAAAACACAGAGTGACCCGGACAATGACCAGCCAATAAAAACAGAGTTGTTTGTCACGCCCCAACCCACGCCCCCGCCTGTCCCAGCCTCAGCGCCGCGCACATTCTCATTCAAAGGATTGCAAAGCGATGCAGGACTGATTTGTATGTGACACAAATGTATTAAATATCCCTTCTTCATCCCAGAGCTGGACTTTTATTTTGTTTTTTTGCCAAAAGTCAAGTGATCGCTTCATCCTTCACTCACAGGAATGAGGAAATTGATTTGTCACGACTCACGAGCGAATTAAATCATGTCCAAAGTGGCTGGTGAAGCTCTGCTGATTTCAGGGTGTTTTTGTGTTGTTGGACGAGTGATTCATGGTTTTATTATATTTTTTAAACCGTTATATTATCATATAAACACAGAACTTCGCAGCGCAGAGACAGGACATGTAGTGGGGGTGGAGCATTCCAGACATACCAGACATCGACTGACAGACATGAGGAAGTCACGAGCGAATTAAATCATGTCCAACGTTGCTTCATGAAGCTCTGCTGATTTCTGCTGGTTTTTGTGTTGTTGGACAAGTGCTCCATGGTTTTATAATATTTTTAAAACGTTTTATTATCATATAATCACAGAACTTCGCAGCGCAGACAGGACATGTAGTGGGGGCGGAGCATTCAGACCTGCACTGACAGAAAAAGTCACGAGCGAATTAAATCATGTCCAACGTGGCTTCGTGAAGCTCTGATGATTTCTGCTGGTTTTTGTGTTGTTGGACAAGTGCTCCATGGTTTTATTATATTTTTTAAACGTTTCATTAACAAATAATCACAGAATATTGAAGCGCTCCGAGCGGACACACAGCAGGGGGCGGAGCTGCAGAACTCAAGTTCAACAGAGAACGGACTGTGGCTCCCCCTCAGAGCCATAGAGAGCAGAATGCTTTTACCTGCTGGAAATTTTTCTAAGTCCCAGCGTCCTGCTGAAATTACATAGTTCACCTTTAACACTTAAAAACAATTACTTGTTTGATAAAAAATTATAGCAAATATGTGTCTGAGCTGAACTTTTCTTTAATAAATGAATAATTTTAGCAGGATAAACACCTAAAAAAAATATGTGTTAGCTGACATTATTGTAAGAGTGTGTCTCAGTTTAATTTTTGTTAATAAATTATTACAAATCAGCTTTATTTTATAAAAAGCCATAAATAGGTCGCACCTGAATATAATAATAATAATAATAATAATCTTCATTTTATTTAAAAGCGCCTTTCAGGACACCCAAGGCCACTTAACAAACCAATACAGTGTAAAACAGATCAAACATTATCAGCGACAAATTGAAATATAAAATACATAAAGGTTATAAAATGCAAGATAATAAAAATACATTTAGTAAAGTTAATGATAAGCTAGTCTAAAGAGATGTGTTTTCAGGGCAGTCTTGAACAGAGAAAGGGAGGTGGTGTTTCGAAGGTCTGGCGGTAGAGCGTTCCAGAGGTGAGGGGCAGAGCAGGTGAAGGCCCTGCTCCCCATGGTGGAGAGGCGGGCAGAGGGTACATGGAGTTGTAGTGAAGAGGAGGATCTGAGAGAGCGTGATGGGATGGAGATTTGTAGGAGGTCAGATAGATAAGGAGGGGCAAGGTTGTGGATAGATTTGAACGTGAGGAGTAGAATTTTGAAGATGATGCGTGATTTAACCGGGAGCCAGTGGAGCTGCTGCAGGACAGGAGTGATGTGGTTATAGTAGGAGGTTTGAGTGATGACACGGGCAGCTGAGTTCTGGACCATCTGTAACTTGTGGAGAGATTTGTTGGGGAGGCCGTAGAGAAGGGAGTTGCAGTAATCGATACGGGAAGTCACAAGACTGTGCACCAGGATGGCTGTGGAGCGGGGTGTGAGAGAAGGACGGAGACGGTTAATATTACGGAGGTGGAAATAGGCAGACCGAGTAATATTGTTGATGTGTGAAGTGAAGGAGAGAGTGGTGTCGAGGATGACACCGAGGCTCTTGACCTGAGGGGAGGGGGATAGCAGAGAGTTGTTAAGGGGGACGAGAAGATGTTCTGATTTTGAAATAGAGTTTTTGGTACCAACAAGAATGATTTCTGTTTTGTTGCTGTTTAGTTGAAGGAAATTGTTAGAAAACCAGTGATTTAGCTCATTGAGACAGTCGGTGAGGATGGAGGGTGGGTGGGTGGAGTTAGGTTTTGATGACAAGTAGAGCTGCGTGTCATCAGCATAGCAGTGGAAATGGACGCCGTATTTGCGGAAGATGTGACCTAGAGGAAGGAGGTAAATGATGAAGAGGAGGGGTCCGAGGACAGAGCCTTGGGGGACACCCGTGGAGACAGGGGAAGACTGGGAACGGAAGGATTTAAGCTGAATGAATTGAGTGCGGTCAGAGAGATAGGAGTTGAACCAGTCTAACGGGGTACCTGAGATGCCAATGGAGGTTAGTCTGTTGAGGAGGATAGAATGACAGATGGTGTCAATATAGGTCGCAGGGCATGCAAAAATGATAAAAAGCCGCAACCTATATTCTGGAAAATACAGTATGTGGAAAACTGCTGGAGTAAGAGTACAATTACAAACTACCACCATCTAGAGACACTGGTTATAACTCTTGATTCATAGATGAAGCTTTTCAAGGAGTTTAGGGTTTTTTTACGCACCTTTTTCACTCATTGAGTTACTTTCAGATTAATGTTTTTGTCATTAAGCCATTTAATTCTGATCCATCCATCACTGAGGCATAAAAAGGCTCCTAAGCTTGAAAACTGCTACAACAATTCAGCAAAAAAATATATATTTTAAGTTGGATCTTTAGGCACTTTGTTATCAGCAGTCTGTCCAAGGAACAGTTTGTTCAAGTTTCTTATGCCGAATCTATTAAAAATGTCAAAGACAAAAAACTTGAAAAACAGTGAGAGCATTTGAAAAATGAGACTTGGGGACTTGTGTCAGAGCTTTGCTAAATGTTTTCCTTTTTCCTAAAGACAGGACTTTCAGATACTGTTCATTGCTGAAAATAGTTTATTTTTAGGTCTTTCAAGTCTTCTTTTGTTCTCTTTTTTCTTTTTTTAAACACTGCACATTACGCTGTTATGATTAGGTACGAGGACTGGACAGAAAATGATTTTAAAAAAGCATCAAAAGTCCAAATAAATAACTTAAAAAAATAAATAAAAAACTTTTGATGAAGACCACTTTAAAAGATTCCTATAAGTCTGGCTGCTTGGAAGCAAAGTGTAAAAAAAGAGGTTGCTTAAATATTTGCACAAGACGGTAGCGATCTACTTGAAGAAGAAAAAAATAACTGGGTTTCCAAACGTTGTACTACAAGAAAGCAAAAATGGTTGTACTGTATTTAGGAACTGTTTACAGATTCAACAGATACTGAGCTGAGAAAGACGAGTTCTAAAATAGACGTCGAGCTCTTTAAATCATCTCTTACAATTCTGTTTTGACAGAAAACAAAAACGCAACAGCCCTAACAAAACCCAATAAAGCCCCAACATAAGGCAGTATTTTTAATTTATAAAAACCTGAAGGCTGTAGTCTTTGAACTTTGCAGGCAATATTGACAGGCAATATTGACAGAAAGACAGTTGCTTGCACATCGGGAACCAGAAGAGACATTACCACAAAAAGTTAGAACACTGTTGTGGTTTGAATGTGAAACTGGGCCAGCTGCAGCAGAAAATGCAGCATCTGTGTGAGATGCTGCACTCCATCGGGTGAGCTACTTTCTGAAAAGCATCGCAGTATTTTCCAACAGCGGCTGAAGGACCAACCTGCTCTGCCACCAACTGGGCGATCTCCTCATACGTTTTCCCTGCCGCCGTCAAAGCATCAGTGAGAGTCGCCTCACCTACGGCAGAGAAGGAATTTTTTTAAATATTTGCCCACATCTGCATACCATATGCTTCTACTCATGCCTTTCTTTTGGAGCTATATGAGGAAAGAGCAATATAAAAAGGCAGAAATAGTTCCATGTCAAATTCAGACTAGAATTCAAAATCTTACTTCTAACCTACAAAGCTCTCAACAACCTAGCTCCATCTTATATTACAGATCTTATTGTCCCATATTTTCCTAACAGAACACTTCACTCTCAGACTGCAGGTTTACGTGAGGTTCCTAGAGTTTCCAAGAGCAGAATGGGAGGAAGATCTTTCAGTTATCAGGCTCCTCTCTTGTGCAACCGACTTCCAGTTTCTGTCCGTGAGGCTGACACATTGTCCAGTTTTAAGACTGGAATTAAGACTTTCCTTTTTGATAAATCCTATAGTTAGGGTTGTCTTGTAATGCTGCCATAGGCTTAAACTACTGGAGGACAAATTTACCTCATTTCTTAAAATTAACTGTTCAAATTTAATAGTTATCTTTTGATACTATTTCTATCTTAACATGCTTCTCGACCTGCCATTGTGTATCTGTTCCTACCAAACCCAGCCAATCGAAGCAGATGGCCGCTTGTCCTGAGCCTGGTTCTGCTAAAGGTTTCTTCCTCGTGAGGGAGTTTTTTTTCTTTCCACTGTCACCTTCATGCTTGCTCAAGATGAGAGTCTGTGATTAAGTTAAACTCAAAGCAGTCTGCTCCTCAGATACTGTAATTACTTTTTATGTAGGTACAGTATATGAATGTTTCTGTTCAGTGTCCTGAGATGACTTCTGTTGTGACTTGGTGCGATATAAATAAACTGAATTGAATTATCACTTAAAAAACTAAACATTGCTCATCTGTACCTTGGTATCCACTATTGCTGAAAACAGAGGACAGGTTTTGCAAGGCCTTTCCTATTCTCTGGTATTCTTTTGGCAGAGCTGTGAAAAAGAAGAAATACAGTAAGCTGACAAAACACTCGTCATAATGAGATTTTTTTTTAACACATAAATAATAATTACAGCCTAAGGTAAAGGTGAAGCCAGCGTGTGGTAAACACTCATTAAGATTCAGAGCGGAGTCAACGTACGTCCTGTGCATCTCTTCCAGTGCTCGTTTCCCACCGTGAGGATTTCCTTCACGCCATCGTCCATGGATTTGGTAAACTTGCTAAACTGATCACATTTCTTCTCCCTGTCCAAAAATAAAATAAATATGGGTCAGTATTAAAAAAAAGTAGTTCAGATCTGTTAAAAAGGGGTCATGTGGAAAAGTTTAGGCATATATATTCAGCAAACAAATATATTTGTAGGCGTTTCTATAGTTAAATTTTAATGAAATTCAGTTCGCGCTGCACAATGGACCGCATTTCTGGGTTGTCTCATTGGTGATGCGTAACGTCAGCGGTGACGCGTTACGTCGGCGTCGGGGAGGGTTTGGCGCCATCTAGTGGCCATAAAAAAGACTGTCACGGCAGCGCGTATTATACACCGAAGCGTATTATGGTTTGGCGCCATCTAGTGGCCATAAAAAAGAATGTCACGGCAGCGCATATTATACACCGAAGCGTATTATGGTTTGGCGCCATCCAGTGGCCATAAAAAAGACTGTCACGGCAGCGCATATTATACACCGAAGCGTATTATGGTTTGGCGCCATCCAGTGGCCATAAAAAAGACTGTCACGGCANGTTGGCATGTGCAAAAAAAGAAGGGATGAGGTCAGCATGAAGGAAAAGAAGAAGTGAAATTTATATTAGGGACAGCATAAATGCGACACAAGCTGAAACGTTTTGGACTGCTTTATCTTCTCATCTTGTAGTGTGAGACTGCTGTCACATTGTAGTGAACTGACTGTGTGCTTGTCTCAGCTTTTCAGCAATCGTCTCGTAAAACTTGACTTGCTCCCCCAGGTACAACTGCATGACCCTGTTGTAGTCATAGATTCGGTTGCTGTGGAAGTGGTTCATCTCAGCTTGTAAGGCGTAAGACATAGTGCCGAGATGTTTGGCCATGATGCCTTTGTCCTGAGTGGTGATTTTATTGGTGGCCACTAGCTTGTCCCCTTCCTTCACCTTGTCTATGGCTGCCTTATGAACCCCAATGGTGTCTGGGAAGCATCCGAGAAGACCTTTGTATTCATTGTTGGTCTCCATGAGGAAGTGGAGGTCTTTTTTGGGCTGCTCTGCCACCAACTGGGCGATCTCCTCATACGTTTTCCCTGCTGCCGTCAAAGCATCAGTGAGAGTCGCCTCACCTTGGTATCCACTATTGCTGAAAACAGAGGACAGGTTTTGCAAGGCCTTTCCTATTCTCTGGTATTCTTTTGGCAGAGGTCCTGTGCATCTCTTCCAGTGCTCGTTTCCCACCGTGAGGATTTCCTTCACGCCATCGTCCATGGATTTGGTAAACTTGCTAAACTGATCACATTTCTTCTCCACATCTAAAGGATCCAGTTCTGGAGCTTCAGGTTCGATTGTGTTGAAGATCATCACTCCAACGGTCTCATCTTTCTCTGCTTTTCTCTTCCCAATCTTCCAGTCCTTCTCATCTTTGTATGTGAGGAAAAGCTGAAATACTTCGCTGTTAGAAACAACAGGGTGTCTGCACATCCTGGTCATCCAACCCTGCAGACGCTCCATACGCATCTTTATAAACTCCTCCTCAAAGCGGCCTGTCACCTGCTTGTCTGGTAAGGAGGGGATGGGGATGGCCGAACCAAATTTGTCCAGGAGCCTCTCGTACAACCAATCAAAGTGCTTGTATCTATGCTTGACTGGGCGGTTTGTGGTGTTGGGTGCAATTTGGTACTCGATGTAACTCTTGAGGCCGTACATCTTCGAGCCTTTCTTAGGATCGGCTACAATACAATCCAGTTGATTATCTGGGTAAGTCCACACTGGACCAACCTCTCCCACATAAATTGGCAGCCTTTCTTTGTCTTTTGAAATCTGCTTATTAAGAAGGTAGAGCTCACGACCAGACTTGGAGAATCCTGGAAACTTGTTGAGGGAGATTTTCATTGAAGATGCATGTGTTCCGCCTCTTTGCATTGCTCCACTTTCTCCTGATTCCGATTCTGCGTAACCGCCAGTGGACTTGTCATCCCACTCATCGTCCCACTCTTCAAACTCTGCCCCTGAGGTTGGATTCATCGGGTCAGGTGTTAGCTTCAAATCGTAGACACAAGACAACCCTGTTGTGTTCATCTCTACAATGTGTTCAATGATTTATGGTGTTTGAAGAGCAGCAGCTAAAGAAAGGTACTCTTTCTAAAGTTCTCCCACCAGCTGAGTTGTATCTTTCTGGGTAAAAGTCTTTATAATTTGTCTTGTCAATTTAGTTTTGTTTTTAATTTAGTTGCTCTTAAACATGTGCAATCAAGATAAAGACAAAAAGTAGAAAAGTACACTTTCTTCTCGTAAAATAAAAACAAATTTCAGTTGTAATGCTAACCGGGTACTTACCGCCGGTATGTCTTAATTTCTGACTCAAAATGTTTTAAATACATGTAGTCATGTTTTGAAGTGTCTGGAAGCTTTTACACTTGCCCATGTCATGTTCAACATTATCAAAATCCAAATATTTAACTTAGCATGCACTAAAAACATCCCTCGAAACCAGAAGGTGGAAAATTCGGCACACAGTCAGTCTTTTCATTTCTTGTCGAGTCTCGTGAGTTCATTTGATGCTTGGGGAGGTTTTGAAGAATTCTGCTCTAAGCAATTTTTATTTGAACTTTGAAGCATCAACACAAATACAATGTTTTTTTTCACACATGCATTTAGTTGGATTTCTTCAGCATTAATGGGAAACAAAGCCAAAAACAAATGCACACGTTTGGTCAAAATTCTGTCCGGTATCAGAATTTCTTTTTTTTTTTTTTCCATTTATAGATGGCCTCCCTTCACACCTTTTAGCCATCCTCTCACTCCAATATGTTTTTTTTTTTGTTTTTTTGTTTTTTTTTTAAGAGAGAAAGAAAGAAAAGAGAAAGTAAGACAACAAAACAACAATTATCCACAAAAGAGCACAAGGCAAACACACCCAACCTCCGTCCACAATCCTGCAAAGCACATGACAGAACATAGCAACGAAACATACATACATAAAGACTGATAATATTCATGACCTTGCAGTAGCTTTCTATAAATACACATACCCATTCCTACAAATATGTATACAGTATACATACATATACATTTATATTCATTCATATACCCATCTACATATCTACATATATCTACATATACATCCCTGCATCCATTTGTGTGTGGTTGTGAGCATGCATAAGTGAATAAGGTTCCTCCAATAGAACATTTAATAGCGAGTGTGAAGCATCAGAGACCCGTCCCCCCAAAGCCCGAGACAGACGAAGGGGTGATCAAAGCCCAAGACCCCAGGAAGGACCCCGAGCCCAGAGTCCCCAGGACCACCCGAACAGGACGAGCCACTCGTCCACTCCCCAGGTCCGACCAAGGGGAAGAACCGGACGAACCCCACCAGCGACCACACACAATGACCCCCCGGGGTCAATCGCGACAAATACACAGGTCCCCGCCGGAGCCCGCTGCACCGACGTAGCCCCAGGTCCGGTCACCGAGGCTCGGGCACCGGGGACGCCCATCCCTCAAGCCCAGACCCGACAGGACCAGAGGACACGAGCCCCACCAGGCAGCCACCAGGCCGAGCCGACAAACGCCCAAGCGCCCAGCCCCAGATAGTGAGGGCCCCAGGCACGCCCGCAGGCAGAGGAACACCCACCAGGGGGCCACGTGGCAGGAGCGCAACATTAAGTAGCCTCAGAAGTATCAGAGAGGTGGCAGTCCAAGTCCCAGCCTGACACTTAAACATTCATACACAGACACACTCATTCAGACCCACCCTCATCCTCACCCTCAGTCACAGAAAGACAAACAATAACGACACGCTCCATTCATAATCCCGATGCACACTCTATACCCCCTAGGTCCAAGACATGTACCTGCTCCCTACATGGGGCAGCCCACATCCAAACCCAGAAGGTATGCCCTTTCACTCTGGGGTGGAGAGCAGCAGACATCCAAGATCCGGTCCACCCCGCGCCCCGCCGACAGGACAGGACAGGACACCCGAGCCCAAGCAACCCCGGAGGGAGCGCCCCGCCAGCCCCGCCCACGGCGAACCCCCAGACCCCGGACCCCCCCACACCCCAGCACAACCCCTGACGGCCCACCCCCAGAATGTCCACCAGCCAACCAGGGGGGTAAGAGTAAAATAAATAAATAATATATATATATATAAATATATATACATATATATATATATATATATATATATATATATATATATATATATATATATATATATATATATACATAAATAAATACATAAATAAAATTGAAATTAACAAATCAAGACCCCGACACACACACCCCCGTCCCCAAATGTACTGTTGGTGAGTGTTGTTGTAAAGTGTACTTAAAAGGGAAAGAGAAGGAGCAAAGGCTAGCATTGTACCAGTTTCCCCTCCACTCCAACTCTGACCCAGGCCCTATTGTCTAAATGCATAATGTTGAGTGAGCATAGGCATGGGGGCGAGATTGATGTCATCCCGCCACCCATAGCCATAGTGCTCACTCCATTCCCTATATGTGACTTTTATGAAGATGTTTATGAATGAATGTCTAAAGTGTATATAAAATTGAGTCCCAGGTGCCCTGAACAACAGAGATGTAAAACCATTGCAGCACACCCGAGACTCAAATTCCCTACATGTATTAATTTAAGATGAAGAGGGCGGAGGTGTGTGGTGAGGGATGGGGAGAAAATATCTGCAGGAACAGTGCTCCCACAGCGAGTCAGCTCCCCCGCTGACCCTGCGTACCCCCCCCCAGTCCGCCAAGGTCCACCCAAGGAGCGAGGTAAAAGAAACACCTCTCCGACCGCCAGGCCATTGAGCCAAGACCAGAGAGGGACACGGCCCCGAGGGCCGCCAACAGCAGAACCAACAGCCCACACCCACCAGGGCCGCCACGACCCCTGCGAACCGCAGTCAGCCCGCCGCCCAAGAAGACACGAAATCCAACATGGACGACACGGCCAAGAGCGCCCGCCCAACCGCCGACAGAGCCAGGAAGCACCAAGAACAGGCCCCAACCAGGGTCCGCACACCGGCCAAGCATAGTCCAAGACCATCATCCAGGACATCCCCTTAATCCCCACCCCAGAAGAAATACTACACCCACCCTTCATATTAACAACTTTCAGAACACATAACACATTGGACAACCAGGCTGGGTTTGCCCGCCCCCACCCATTGGCCACCAGTCACGCCCCCAGACACCCACCCCCCAGCATATGAACCCCCAACCCAC
Source organism: Garcialebias charrua (assembly GCA_038048925.1). Classification (NCBI taxonomy): domain Eukaryota; kingdom Metazoa; phylum Chordata; class Actinopteri; order Cyprinodontiformes; family Rivulidae; genus Garcialebias; species Garcialebias charrua. The sequence continues at coordinate 40,560 of JBBPBX010000269.1, forward strand.
CAGCGAGCCGAGGGCCCCCGGCCAGAGCCGGGCACCAGAGCGCCAGCCAGCCCATTGCCCGGCGACCCGCCCACCAGAGCCCATGACCCCCGACCCCCACCAGGCCCAAGCCCGGGGACGACACGTCCCCAGAGTCCCAAGCCCCCGGCACCCGCCCCGAAACCACCCCAGCACAGCCGGGTCACCGACCGGCGACCCATGACCGCCGCCACCGACCACCTTAGGGCCCGCATGCCGCCCCTAGCAGATATCCCCCAGAACCCCCCCGGTCCTCCCCAGGTCGAAGACAGGGTCCTCCCCGCCCAAGCAGCCCCAACCCCCCGGCGCCCCAAACCCCAACCTCCCCCCCTCCAGTCCCAATGCCCCACAAGGCCACATCCCAGACCCCCCACCCTCACTACGTAACGGAGCCGATCAAAGAATGCCAAATAGATTGATCCAATGTGTCGGCAGATGCTGTTTCAAGACTAATATGATCTAACAGAAGATTTTTATACTGATTAATGCTAAGATTATTTTTATTTTTCCAATTTACGAGTATGGTTTTCTTTGCGATGCATAAGGCAGTGAAAAGCATATAGGATGTATTTTTTTCTAGTATAACATCTTCAAAGATACCCAATAAGCAAACAGATGGAGAGAGTGGGATATTAAATTTCAAACATTTAGACAAGTCTTCACATACCTGTACCCAGAACCTCTGAACGGGTGGACAGAACCAGAGCGCGTGAATATAATCATCAGGTGTATTACTTATGCACTGTGAGCACTTGTTAGATGGTGTAAAGCCCATCTTAAACATTCGCTGACCTGTATAATGTACTCTATAGAGAACCTTATATTGTATTAATTGTAAATTGGAGATTCTAGTCAATTTAAAAGTATTTGAACATACTTGAGACCAAATTTTTTGTTCAAAGTTGATTGATAAATCTGACTCCCATTTTTCAACAGGTAGTGCTATCGAGTCATCGATTCTAGACAATTTTTTGTATATTTTAGATAATAATTTGGGTGGTTGAAAATTAATAAACTCTAACACACATGTTGGTGTTTCCAACAATGTTTTATTAAGCTTAAATTTCTTTTTTACAATTGACTTAATTTGTTGGTATTGTAGGAAATATTTATTATCAATGTCATATTGTATTATTAATTTATTAAATGGAATAAAGTCTATACCCTCAAATATGTGTTCCAGACATTCAATACCTTTCATTCTCCAACCTGGGAAATTTAACATATTATTTTCTTGTTGAATGTCAGGATTGTTCCAGAGAGGTGTATGTCTACATGGGAGTAGTGAAGACTTTGTCATTTTCAGATACTCCCACCATGCTGTCAGAGATGAGCTAATATTGATGCTCTTAAAGCAGACATGTCTTTTTAAATCTGTACTGATAAATGGTAGATCTGAAATCCTGATATTATTACATAAAGTTTGTTCTATATCTATCCAAGTTTCATCTAGTGCATTCAGTTTTAACCACTTTGATATACATTGTAACCTGGACATCTGAGCCCACGTAGTGACAGTCTACAACACGCTGACAGCCACTTGGACTTCATTGTTACAGATTTTGAGGATCCCTCCTCAAACAAAAGGGGGGTGAACCCACACTTCCTACCTCAGGTAGAGGACGGTGTAGAGATCCAAGGATCACACACCGAGAACGCTGTACTGTCCTCTGGGACAGGTAATTCAGTTATCAGCCAAGCTTTCAATGAAACCTTGGTTCAAGAGCATTTGAATGTAGAACTACTCAGAGATGACATAGTTCTTACAGACTCAAAGAGCACCTCTTCTGTCATGAATTGGGAAGACGTACATCACAACGACAGTGACACGCCTGCGACGGCGCCGACAGTTGTGACACACCTGCATTACGCAGAAAGAGGTAAACGTACAGAGGTACGTTGGCCGAAACCTATAAGGTTCCTGTACAAGGCTCCCCATAAACTGCGCGAACAGCTTAAACTAAACAATGGCATCCTAACTCGTGCCCATGGACGGACGTCCACACCCGTGCGCGTGGTCCCTCATGACCACAGGGGGGTGATGTTAGGTCATGCCCATGTCAAGGACAAAGATTTCAATAACCCCACAAACGACAAAGATCTCGCAAACTCACAGACTTCATGGGAAAATAAGGTCGTCCAAGCACAGGATAGTAAATAAACTAAACAGTTTAAACTATACTAGTTGCGAAAAGAAACCGTTCCAACTAGAACTTAGAAACGCTAAGCATAAAACCCACAACAAAAAACTAACCTTAACAACCGTTTAAATCTGCAGGATTTAATTGACATCGGTTATAAAGCTAAGAACTGTTTTTCTTGTGTGTGACACGTTGGAATCTGACGACCAGAGTGAGTTTGACGTAGTGAAACGTTGTTTTTAGTTGCTTGATTGCTACTTTTGTTGTTATTGAAGTTGTTATTGTTTTCTGAACACTCCCAGCCAATAGAGGTTTTGATTGTTGATTAGTTGAAGACTTAAATGGATTTTAACTATGCCAACATGCTGTTCATTTTGTTAAAGATCTCAATCTTTGAAGAGTCATTGTAGATTAATACTACTTAAGGTACTATAATCTACACTGATCTCCCAATCATTTAGATAGAACCGATTCGATCGTTTCTATTCTAGATCTATTCATTTTGATGAGTCTCGCCATAGACTTCAAAATTTATAGGGAATACCAAATCTTGCGTCGTTCGTCTAAAAGACAACAGACATTTAGACCAAACTAGATTTCATTTTTTTTATTTTAGTTTAACCTAAACTAAATAATGAATGGAGGAATAGTTTGAATGAAGAGGCCTTCGTTACAGAAGCCCTCCACATTTCTATAGGTATAGATCCCTATTTCTGATTTTTACAGCATTGATCCACCCCTTAATTGGTAATTGTAGCTGATCTAATCCATGATAGCTTACATACCAGGTGCATATAGGTAAGGCTTAATGTAGAATCCCAATCATAAGCCCACCTAAAACCACATAATTGCATGACACATTGAACCAGGGTGGCACCGACTGGAAGCCATCCAGCCTGCAACCTTCGATGTGGGGACCTGCTGATCCAACGTTGGTCTTCAACCTTCATCCAAGGGCCGCCTCCTCTGCTTCAATCGAGGGATCCCCTCTACATGCTGATTAAAAACCATTCTTGCTGATGAAATCAATAACCCCCATCGTTGTGGATTTACCGTTGTGGATTATAAGACTTTGTTTCCAAGGGATCACAGACTCAGTTTTCCATGGGTTAACAGACTATGTTTTCCAAAGGATTGAAAGCTTACCGCAAAGGGATTACCTACGAACAGTATGGAATTTCCAAAAACATTATGGGAGTATAATTTTGAACTTTTTTTTGATTTTTTTTTTTCCACTTGCTGGATTACATAGAGGTCAGAGACATTCGGTGGTATCCTTTCGTGTTGGAACTCATCTCCAAGGACAGGCGATGACTTCCAAAAAGGGGGACTGTAGTGATACACCTAACCTCTGATATTTTAGGCTTGACCTTCAAGTACACCTCTCTGCATCTCTTTGAAACTCTAAGTGTTACACCTTCTTGAAGCCCTCAAGGAGATGATTGGACACTTATATTGGTTAACAATTATTATGAATTAATGCAAGGGTCCCCAAACTTTTTCCTGTGAGGGCCACATAACTTTTCCCTTCTCTGGTGGGGGGCCGGAGTCAGTTTGTAACAGGATAAAGTGTGACGATTGCAGGAGTGCCTAAATGTAAACGTATTGTTTTCCAGAAAGCACAATCAAATAACCCTCTCTGGGTTCTTCACAGATGTTGGAACAATAATAAATACATAGTTAATTAGTAGTGAATAACTTACTGGGAGCCGTTTCTCCGCGGTGTCCATCCAAAAGGCTGCGCGCATTAGCGTTAGCCCCTCCGCGTTAGCATGTTAGGCCACGCAAGCTATCATACTTGTCTTTGTGACGGGATTCATAGTGTCGCCATAGATTGTATTCTTTGAACACCGCCACCGCCTCTTTACAGATGAGACTGACAGCCTTTTCTTTGCATTGAACAAAAAAAAAATCATCTGTCCACTGCAGCTTAAATGCTCTGCATTCTGAATCTATTTTTCTCTTACCTTATCTTTTCACCATTATTCAGTTCTGTCTTTGAGAGGAGCAGGTTTAGGATTTTTTTTCTGAGGGTTGCCAGATAGGGGCACAGACCGCAAAAGGGTGGAACAGAATGTCACGTTTTGGATGTGTCAGTTTTTCCCCAAACATTGACACAATAAATTAAATGTGGAACAATAGTTCAAAATAGTTCATAACTAAGGAACATTTTATTGCAAACGTCCAACTTTATTATCAAATACAAATACACATGAAAAAAAATCTAAATGTTCTCTGGTATTGTTCTGGGGGCCGGACCAAATGTGGAGGAGGGCCGCATCCGGCCCGCGGGCCGCAGTTTGGGGACCACTGAATTAATGGATACTAATTAATCAAATTGAACTTTCTCTTTAATGTGTATTAATTCAGAATTGATCAACAGTATATTTTGTCATTTTAATGATGATCTGTTACTTGCATGAGTTTGACCTTTCTGGTTTTATTTCTGCAGAGAAGCAGGCTCTGATTCTAAGACACAGTTCAGGGTAAACGGTTAGCTGTTGCTTCCTTCTCTGTTTTGTCTATGAAGTTAGCCATAATATTCTCTGTGCTCACAAGCAGGCCACCTGGCTGTTTATGTAAACAGTTTTCCTGGTGTCCGTCAAGAGACTTTCTGCCTATGGAATTAAACTTCCATCTTTTATTTTGTTAAACCAGCCTGTAGCCATTAAGGAGGTGGGGAAGACCCCGCCTCCCATATAAAGGTCATTTCCTGCATTTTTAGTTAGTGCTTTGGGAGAACTAACTGACAACTTGCTTCTCTCCTCTGGAAAGCTGGAGACGGCCCGGTCATTGTGTCAAATCGACCCACGTCTCAGCTGGAGTTACAGTAAAGCTTACTGTAACTCGTCACTCATCTTCTGGAAGAATTTGTTTTCTAAAGTTTTATTTTGAAAATCAGTCTGTGCGCTTGACCGTTGTTTCCTGCCGAGGGAGGCGAGTTTCCTCGTATCGTGAATCAGCACACTCACGCTGAAGTTCCAACTGGACGGCCACTGGACAAACCCATCCACGTGTGTGTCCACAAACTTCTCCACTCTTGTCTCCAAGAGACGAACCGTCAACAGGTAACGAGCCGTGGTGTGTTTGAACGTGCGGGAGCCCAGCAGCTGCTCGTGTGGGAAAAAGGTGTCACCCAGTCTGGTTCAAAGTAACCAACTTTAGTTAACTAAGCTTCCACGTATTCCTTCCTCCTATTTCTTATTTTTCATAAGCTATTAATCTGTCAAGTAATGTGCCAAAAGTTTAAGTTTAAACTGTCTGTTTGTTTTTAATTTGAATTATTGTCATAGTAGTTAGAATCAGAGCTAATATCGATACCAATGTTTAATGTAATTTTGTGATAGTTTCAATAAAAGGTCTATTTTTCTGAGTAGACCAACATAAGTTGAAGCCTCTCGTGAATTTACATTTTTCCTAATTACAGTAAAAGCAATTTAACATCGGAAAAAGGAATAACTTGCGCATTGGTGGCTGTTTGTGCAGATTAAAGTCTGCTCACAGATCTGCGCATCTACAATAATAGTGGCCAGTAAGTGTTTAAATACCTTACAGCCACATTATTTCATTACATTTGGTGGCCGTATAAGGTCTTATTCCATTTCATCTCCACCATTCAATAGAACCGACGGGGCTTTTTGGAAAAGCGCTCGATCGAATTCAGACCAGGCTGGACCAGAGGCGCAAACAGGCTGAAGCTCTCCGGGTGGGCATCCCCAGGAGAACCTTCGCCCCCCCCCAGGGAATCAGCTGGGAGCAGAGCACCGCAGCCTCGACACCACTCAGCCACACGTGCCCCACCGCAAAAGCGGCCGGCGTACGAGGTCGAGCACCGGCAGAGACCACCGCCGGCTCCACCTCGGACTGAACACGCCTGGAGTAAGAACAGATTTGTTCCCCGCCAGGCGGACCGGTACAGAACCTCCTCGGCAAACCGGGACACCAAACAGAAGCGTGCCTGATGAACCAGGTCCGCTTCATAACTTTACACGATCACCCGCCCACGTGGTACGGGAAATTATCTTTTCACGTCCAGACTTTGTTTGTAGCACGGTACAAAAAGCTGGTGATTCTGTTTTAGACACAAATCATGTTCTTTATGCTGTGAGTGACATAAAGCCAAATATGTCGTTACACATAAGCACGAATAAAGTTAAAAAAACAGACTTTGTTTTCTTGACTAAAAAAAAATCTAACAACAACAAACACAGTAACATCAGCAGAACAGTCCCCTCTGTTCTCCCAGTCGACATAAACGGCGGGGGCCATCTTCCCCCCCTCCCTCACGACTCATGGGGTGTTAGCCTAATTGATAAACCCTAGCAGGGTGCCTCTGCTATGTCTGTAACAGACAAGCACAGAGGCGCCTGCGAACAGGCCCGTGTCTCCTCACAGAGGCAGGTGAGCGGTGTCACGTGTTCCAATCCCGTTCCGTTCTAAACCACGGAGCCGGGAATACACAAATCAACCAAACCCGTGACACCTCCACGCTCCAGGGATGCGCGCTGACAGAATCTGATGACCCACCTTCCTGGCCACTCATTCATTGAACGCCAATAAGGGACGGGGGGCCGCGACAGAAGCCCGCAGGCCAACACCAGTGTCACACATTCATTCTAATGCTGAAGTTGTCCCATTGTTTTCAATGGGCGACGCTTCATGCTTAAACAGTGATTCTGCAACATGTGACTGCGCTCACTGTACTGACCCAAACAGGGAACGGGCTGGAGTCAGGAGATCTGATTCGTTTACAAAACGTGCATCCTCCCGACCCACGACCCCCAATAAAAGGAGGAAAAGTAGACACTCTGTTCAGCCTTTATCTAATAATGACAGCAGATTGTCTCTGCTTCCAAACACTCTTGGTCAGAATGGTATGGAGGTACGTCTGTGGGAAGGTCCTCTTCCTAACCTGGTCGACCTTCAAAGGACCACTGAAATCAGGGTCTCTGAAGGAGAGCTGGTCCCACCATCTGCTCCTCTCCAAGGACCGTCTACGTCACCAGAAGGAACAGTTTTGCCAATTAAGTTGAGAACTGCTGCTAATTTTAGCTTGGTGGCGGAGAAAAACAGACTGATGGCCTCAGGCCTGCCAGAGAATGTCGTAGAAACCATTCAAAATGCACGTGTTGTGTCAACATAGTCTCTCTATGCATGAAATGGCATATTTTTGAAGCTTAGTGCACATAAAGAAATATAATTTCTTATTCATGTGACCTAGTTCAGCTCTTCACCTTTCTTCAGGATTTGCTAGAGAAAGGTTGCTCTTTCTCAACGACTAAGGTGTTCCTATCTGCAATTTCAGCTTGTCACGAAGGCTGGGGAAGCAGGATACCTGGCGTGCATCCGCTCATATGAAGATTTATGAAGGGTGTGCTAAGGAGGAGGCCCCCCAGCGGATTTTGACCCCCTCTTAGCATGGTCTTGGGGGTTCTCTGTGATCCCCCATTCAAACCATTGAGCAACATTAAGATAGACTTATTATCTTACAAGACCGCTCTTCTCCTGGCTCTTTGCTCCACAAAACGTGTGGGTGACCTCCACGCTTTGTCCGTATATCCAATGTGTACCAGGTTCACCCCTGACGGGTCAAAGGTCACCCTAAGGCCTAATCCTGCATATATTCCCAAAGTTCGGACTTTAAACCCCAGAAGTCTGGACTTTGAACTTTCTTCTTTTCCACCTGCTCCTATCCTCACTCAGGAAAAGGAAAGGCTGAAAACTCTCTGCCCCGTGAGAGATTTAAGCACTTACATGCAGAGAACAGCCAAATGGGGAAACACAAATCAACTGTTTGTGTGCTTTGCTGCACCAGCTACGGGTAAGGCCCTATCAAAACAAAGCCTCTCACATTGGGTGACTGAGGTCATTAAAAGGGCGTACAGTAGCAAAGGTCAACAAGTACCCTCTGGAGTGCTTGCCCACTCTACTCGGGGGTTGGCCACCTCCTGGTCACTGTTCAAGGGTGTACCAGTTGCAGACATCTGTGCTGCTGCGAACTGGAGTTCAATGAACACGTTTGTAAAGCATTACAGTTTGGATGTTACTGCGTGTGATGTCACTCAGGCTGTCCTTTCTAACACATAGTAGAAAGCGACCTTGAGATGCCTATTGAATAAGGCGGACGTTCACACTAGGATGCATTTTACTGAGCATTTCAAGGGCGTGAATAAATTACGTTCCCATAGTGATATGTTGCACCGAGTGACAAGACTGATATGGGAACTGAAAATTATGCACCATAACTCATGCTCCGTGAAGGAAGGGAACGAGGTACAACATACCTGGCCCTTTCAATGCTGAAAGCTCGGTGAAGTGCATTCTGGAGATCGATGGATGGGCGTCAGCGGCTTAAGTACTAAGATGGCATGGTCTCTGGCGCAACGCTGACGCCCCTGCCGTAAAGGCGTGATTGTATTCCTTCAGGTAAAACTGTGTGGGCACAATTTCCCATAGTGATATGTTGCACCTCGTTCCCTTCCTTCAGGGAACATGAGTTATGGTTCATAACTTTCAGATTTGAGCACCAATGACCTAACTACTGGATTTGAGCACCAATGACCCCATTGACCCGAAAAGGAAGAAACGGGTAAAGCTAATGGATGTATGGATATTTCATTTGCACTTTTCGATGAATGATTGCATGTTGTAGGCATAATTACTGCAATTCTGGTACAAAGTAACTTTCAGTACATTCTTGTACAGATTCAGACAATGCATTTTCATTGTAAAGTGTAAACACCATCCAACTGCAACCAAAATTTGTACATCCAGTTTCTTACTGATCTGCAACTATTTAAGACAAGTGAGTGAACAGCGTTTTCAACTAAATGTGGCTGCAAATCGAAATTTGACTAGTTTTCTAGCAATTTTACATTGTCTATTAGTCCCCAACAGTCACAGTGAGATTCTGGTTTAGCCAAAGGTTCAAAGAAAGATTTACATCAGCATAACATAAAAATGGCAAAAAGTCACTGGTATGGAGGACTCTTTAATTTGGCTCTTCAGCATAATGGCCATTCACGTACAATATTTCCATTTCCAAAACTCTCAAACTTGCTCAGTTTAAAAAAAACTTTATTTTCATGTTTGATAGTGCAAACCTTTGCTTTAAAAATGGCACAAATAATTAAATGAGCTTGGTATGTCAATTGTAAAATCACACATGCATTTTATTGAGCAATATTAGGCTGAATATTATTAGAAAAACATGTTATGTGCATTAAAGGTGCAATATGTAATTTCTAGAACACGCTGGAACTTGGGAAAATTTTGAACAGAGACACATTTCTGGTCCCTCCCTCTTGCTCTCGGTGAAATTCAGCTCTGCTTCCGAATGCTCCGCCTCCACTGCATGTCCTGTCAGCCGCTGCGAAGTTCTGTGATTATATGTTAATAAAACATTCTAAAAAATAAAATAAAAACAAGGAGCGCTGGTCCAGCACACCAGAACACCATGAAATCTGCAGAGCCACGCGCAGCCACGTTGGACATGAGTTTAATTCGCTCGTGACAAATTCATTCATTTCCTCAATGTTTCTGTCATGACTCAGCGGAGGAGGAAGCGATCACTTGACTTTTGGCAAAAAAACAAAAGAAAAGTCCAGATCAGGGATGAAGAAGGGGAATTTAATACATTTGTGTCACATACAAAACAGTTTTGCATCGCTTTGCAATTATTTCAACGAGAACCTGCGCGGCCGGGGGCTGCAGGCGGGGGGGGGGCGTGGGTTAGGAGCGTGAGAAGTGAGAAGCTCTGTTTTTATTGGCTGGTTAAAAACTCTGTTTTTATTGGCTGGTTAACGGCGGGTCACTGTGGCTTTTTAGAAATGCTTATTTACCACCTGGAGAAGCAAGGGGACTATAGTTTTTTTCAGAGATTACTTTGTCTAACATCAGTCTGTCAGGAGATAGTGACAGAGTGAAGAAATGTGTTAAAAATATATTTTTAGACAACTTACAGACTGCACTACAGAACTGCAGACTGCAGCTTTTATGTTGTTTAAAATTGTGATAATGATATTTATCATGATAAACCCATATTTTCCTCATTTTATCTTCTGTGATCACAGTCTTCCCTAATCAGATTTGGACAGTAAGGCCAACGTGAGTCTGTTCAGTAGACTAAATATATTATTAGCAGCAGAACATGAATGCATTACACTGATTATAAGTTTTGTATATATTGTGCAGCTGTAGTACAATATCAGAAGAAACTGAAATGTTATGTTCAGGAGAATAATAAGCTCATGTGGTGTTTTAGAACCCTCAGCTGTTTTTTTTTTTACAAGTGTGAAGAAGTGAGCATGACTATAAAGTGCAGGACCAAAAGAAGGTTTTGACCATTTTTGTCAAAGTTTATTTGCAATAAACAATTTGCCTGCAAATTTGAACTTAAAATTCAGAAATCTCCATTCCAACATCAAGCTGTATCCAGCTCATCTTATGAGAAGGATAATGTTATTTAATTAAAGTTGGATTAAAAAAATCCAAGGCAAGATGTTGAAATAGATTTTAGAGTAACACCTGGTTCTGTGTGTGTATTTTCAATTAGTCCTGGTCCTCAAAAAAATCATGTTATCTCTTTTGCCATGGTATGCCATGATGAGGTGATTGTTTTTATCATCCCTCATAGTGATGGACCAACTCCCATGCACTCAGCTTCCTGTCTACCCCTGACTCACATCAAGTGCAGTGTGATCGGTGTATTTTGGCAGATGACAGTTTGAGATGAACTGGAAGTTTGAAGGGTACAGTGTAAAAAAAAAAATACTGGCACTAAAAGTGTTGATTTTGCAAACAAGTTGTATATTCATAGAATGGTCTTCAGGTAATACTTGAGCTATCGATTCTTAAAAAAAACGTGTTCATTGTGAAAATGTCAGTGTAAATTATGCAATATTATGCTCAGATCTGTGTTTTCACTGGTGGCTTGTTTAATAATATAAATTATTTTATATCATTTTTAATATTTAATATCTAACATCACCAGTCATACTCTTTCCCCTGTAACAGATTGCTCACTCATTATACCATAGTGACCCTAAAGTAATAATACTGTACACTAGTATCTCAAAGAGATTATTTTTGTGTTTTTGTGGCCTTTATAGTATTTTCTATACAGTGAAAATGGTAATTTTTTATGTATTCATTTTTGCAATTGGGTGCTTATATGACCTGCACTCTGAATGTTTTAGGCTTAATATGAGCGAGTTTAAAATCTGTTATGCATCACTTTTATAGTATTTAACCATTACTTCTTGTTTTCCTACTTTAGTTATCTGGGATACCACAGGATCAAAGATATATTCTGATTCTGATCATGCCTGTTTCATAATAAATGCTGCGTTACTTTTACACAAAGTGTCTATGCCTCCTCCTCCACAGAATTGTCACCTTAACATGGTGGAGGGGTTCCTTGTCATCCTTAGAACTATGTTGTCCGTGGTATCAGCCATGGCAAGCAGGTCTCGGGAGAGGAGTCTAAGAGGGATTCAAAACCTTGATGAAAAAACAAGAACAAATGCATGAAGAAATCTTATCTGGAAAAGGGAAACTGGGAAACCTCCCTAGAGTGACGTCGCTTCTACATGGACCAACCACCTACAGGAAGGTCTGTCAAATTCGGGCACCATGCATGCTGGGTGGCAGGGGAAGGAGGGTCCCTGGCCATGCCGATTCCTGGTGTCATAAAATAGCTCTAGGGATGTGGAACATCACCTCACTGGTGGGAACCAAAGCTTGTGCGTGAGGTTGAGTGGTACCAACTAGATATAGTTGGGCTCACCTCTACAGAGGTGATGGAGGCCGTCAAGCTGAAGGAGGCCTTCAGGAAAGTTGTCCTGGAGGACTCCTGAAGCAGTTGATGGGTACAGGGTGGTCAGAAGGACTGCAGTGGGTGGCTGTGGAATGAAAAAGTCGGGCATGGGGGAAATTCAGGGAGCTTGAACAGGAGAGAAAGAGAAGGACTTTCAGTCAGCCTTGATGTGAAGTTCTGGAAAACAGTTTGGTGACTCAAAAGAGGAGAGCAGACCCTATCTCAGGCTGTGCTTGGTTTGTGTGTGGAAATGCTGACCTGGGCTGAGGATATTGTTGAGTGGTGGAAGTGGTACTTGGAGGATCTCTTTAATCCACCCACCATGTCCACCTTTGAGGAGGCAGAGTCTAAGTCCTCAGGGAAATATGAGTCCATTACCATGCCAGAGGTCACATAGGTAGTAAAAAAAAAAACTTGTGGCAGGACACCAGGGTTGCTGAGATTCATCCTGTGATGATGAAGGCTCTGGATGTTGTAGGCTGTCATGGTTGACACATCTCTTAAATGTTGAATGAGGGACTGGGAATGTTTACTCCAGCTCATGATGTTTCTCAAGCATTCTGTGGGAGGTGCTGCAATAGTAAACCCCCATTAAGAATGCTGTTTGTGGACAGGATCTTAAGTCACAGCCATGTAGAGGAGGGTGTCTGGTTTGGAACCCTCAGGGTCTCATCACTGCTTGATGCAAATGATGTGGTTCTGCTAGCATCTTCAAGCCAAGACTTTCAGTGTACACTGTGGCAGTTCAAATTCAAAAATGAAGTGGCTGGAATGAGAGAGTTTCTCAGTTTGACAGTCTGTCATGGTGAAGAAAAATCTGTATCAAAAGGCAAAGCTCTTGATTTACAGGTCTGTCTAGATCCCGACCCTCATCTAAGGTCATGAGGTTTGGAGAAAGACTGGAAGAAAAAAGCACTGTTGCTCCTCCACATAAAAAAAATAGTGAGTTGAGGTGGTTCAGACATGTGATTAGGGTGCCAACTGGACACCTACTTTCAGAGGATTTCCAGGCACGTCCCACTGGTAGGGGGTATTGGTAAAGATCCAGCAGTGACTGGAGGTAATGTGTATCTTCTATGCCTCGGGATCCCTGAGAACAAGCTGGAAAGGGTCACTGGGGTGAGGAATGTCTGTTTATTTCTCCTGGATCTGTTGTCTCTGTGACTTGACTACAGATAAGATCGAGAAGATTGAGATGAAGTGTATGCCTACATGCATTTGTTGCTATTTATCACCTTTTAAATGAGTTTTTGCCTGTATAAATTAACACAAAACTCCTTTTCCCCCTTTCAAATCCTTAAAACCTACAATAGCAATGTTTAATAGACAGGCTATGTTGGTGTAAGTTAGTTTGACAAAACCTACACTACTCTAGAAAAATGAGTCCTACAATGCTGGTTAAAACTTTTATTAACATACTTTTCCACATAACTCTGTGCGTTTAGATAAAAATAGATTTTATTTTTTATTTTTTACTGTTAGCACTCAAATAAAATGTAAGACAAGATTACAATTGTAGAGGGAAAAAAACACCTAATTGCCCTCTCATTTGTAGGAGTGTAGCAAGCAGTGATGGCATAGTTACATTGAAAATGTAACTTAGTTAAGTTACTGATTAGTCCTTGGCAAAAGTTAAGTTACTGATTACTTGATTTGGAAAGTAACTAAGTTAGATTACTAAGTTACTTTATTACCACTTTTGGCCGCTAGGGGCAGCAGTACCACTTTTGGCCGCTAGGGTCCACCGACTGTTCCCATCTCATGTGTCCGAAAAAAGCCTCCTCTGCTCGGACTGACTCTGTCGCAGCCCGACCTCCTGCTCTCTGGAGGTAGGTCTGAACTAGTGTTTGTTAGCAAAATATCTCCAGAACCACACGACAGATTTGAATGAATCTTACAGAAAGTAATCACTGGATGGATATTTACAACCCATTAGCTGTATGAGATGTTTGAGCTAAAATTTGATTTATTTATAATTTATTTTTGCGACAGTTTGGAAGACGTCATAGCGAAACAATTTAAATCCAGCAGATTTGACCATTTCGTGAATTTATTAAGGAACGGTTAAGCTCAGGAACACTTGTGCTATAATGTCAGCTAAGAAATATATATTTGTAAGCATTTATTTTGCTACATTTTAAAGAAATGAAGCCGTTGTTCTGTGAAGCTAGCCCCATCCAACCCGCTTGCGTGCACATAGCAAACTACTTTTATCCAGCTGATCATTGACCATTTTGTGAATGTATTAAGGAAAGGTTAAGCTCAGACACATCTTTACTATAATTTTCAGCAAACAAATAATTGTTTTTATCGTGTTTTTGAAGCTAGACAACACTTCCTCCTCGCTCCATCCGTGAGCACCTCAGTGTTTACATTTCTGTCAGCCTGGTGTCAGGTTTCACAGCCACAGCAAGTGACCGTCCCTCCTTGAGTCTTTTTTATCACTCCCCGACCCGAGACGCATTGAGGAAATAAAATTAAATTACAGTATTACAGAAAATGACAAAAAAAGTAACGCACAGTAATCTTTAATCTGATTAATGGATTTTGAAAAGCAATGCGTTAGATTACTGGTTACTGAAAAAAGTGGTCCTACTAGAGTAACGATGTCAGTAACGCGTTACTTTGTAACACGTTACAGTACTGACATCACTGGTAGCAAGTTGCATAAATGAAGAATTGTAAAGAAACTAAATATCCTTACAGAATATCAGGGATGCTATTATTAAATATGGCAAGAATACTGTAGAAAATTCTGACTCCAGTGTCATTCAGATTCCATGATTTTCTCCTTAATCATTATAGCGTGGGATCAGCTAGAATATGAACTCTGACCCAATGCAGATCTGCTGGATCTTGAGGGTCAAATACAGCAGCTTAAAATGGACTTGCTGTTGAAGAGGGTACAATTGCTGTCTGACTCTGCACTGAATTGCTACTTTTACCCAGCTTCAAAGGAGAGGCATATTGCACTAATATAAAACCAGCAGTGTGCCTGTACACACGACCTTTCATGTTCAGTTTCTTAACTTTTTGATCACCAAGTGTGTATTTGTTTTATATTTTTTCTCTGGGGTTTTGGATAGTTTTAGGCACTGCTATTGTTACTGTTATCTTTAAAGTTAAATTTTTCTGTTTTTTCTTCTAAACCAACAGGTATATCTTGAACAAACCAGAAAGTATCATGGGATGACTAGTTTTAAATCCAGAATAGGCAAACTGACAGAGAGGAACCAGCACTGGATGAAAAGGTAAGTACCATTTATTGTGAAATTATATTTGCACTGGGGAATTATTTGCAAAGGAAGGAAGGTCGGTAAAGTATGGAGATCTGTGAAACGAGTCTTCAATAATTACTTTTGCCTGTTCATTTTACAATGGAGTGTGGAACAACTTGAAGAGAAGCATGGAGGTTCCAGTGGAGTGGAGTACAGGTGAGTGATTTGTAGGTGTATGGCAGGCAAGAATCCAGAACAGCCACTTCAGTGTTGAAAGATGGGACTGATCTCAGGCTATTCCAAGGACTCAAGAGGTAGGTAGTTCCTGACAAACTCAAGGAGATTCGAGGAAGGTGAGTATTTGTAGGGGTGAAAAAAACAAAACAATGGAGCAGATCTTGATAAAAACACAAGGAAAAAACATTAAGTTACTTGTAGTAATGGCTGTCACAAAGTACCCTAGGTCTTCAATGATACAGCTTTGAACTGTTGGCCCACGGGATCAGGAACAGGTGTGACGGGGTTAGCTCTGCCCAGCCACTAAGGAGTTACAGAAGCCAGGTAAGACACAAAGTGCCCAGAATCTCCACAGTAACATAAAAAAAATAAATAAACTTGAGACAATGACTCAAGCCTTTAATGCTCAAGACCAAGACTTTCTGCGTACGTAGGACAACACTGGTGATTGAGGTCACCGGTCAATGAACAGTGTATGCCTCATCTGTTAATTAAATTAAATTAAATTGTTCCCTAAAATATGTAAAACTGTAAAATCTGTAAAAAAAAAAAAAAAGAAAAAAGAAACTGTCCCGATGACCTGACTGAGAAAATTAAATTTGATACCTGGATGAATGAGCATGAATTGTGTTGCTGTAAAAAAGTGTTTTACAATTAAGTGGAATTCCAATTAAAATGAGAAACACAATAGTTGTATAGCAGCCAAAAATATTAATACACTTCGCTCTGCTTCATAATGAAATTGCAAATTATTAGTTAGTTCCTATTTTAATTTTAGGAAGAAAAAGGGAAAGAGTTTGAATTAAAGTGTTTTAATGTAGAATCATTCTATAAATTACTGACAAATAAAATATTAGTGCAAAATGACAATATTGTGGGGAAATGAGTCCAGGGGCCTCATGTATCAACCGTGTGTGCGCACAAAAACATTGCGCACGTCACTTTCCACGCAAAAGCCCGTATGTATCAAAACTGAACTGAACGTGAATATATGCGCATCCAGGTACATATCCACGCAAGCTCCCGAGCAGGCGTACGCACGTTTCTGTGGTTCTTGTTCCTTTGGCGACACTTACAGGTGTTTCAGAGAAACTGAAGCCCCACAGTCTGTGGTTGACTTTAAGAGCGGCTTGAAGACCTTTCTTTTCAACCGAGCATACTCTTCCTCCTCATGATTCTACTTTTGATCTGAGTTGATACTGTTGTTGATTTTAATTGTTTTATTATTTGTCTTATTGACATTCAAATATGTTGCACCTTGTAGCACTTTGAGATTTCCATTAATGAAAAGTGCGTTATTGTATGGCTGAAATCAGAGCATGGATGTCACACAACTTTTTACATTTTAACGAGAAAAAGACTGAGGTCCTGTTATTTAAGCCCAGTGTGGGTTCCACTGTTCATGCTGATCTGGGTCCTTTAACACAACATCTGACTGAGACAGCAACTAACCTGGGTGTAAGGCTGGACAGTGATTTTAAGCTGGATGCTCAGATTAAATCTGTGGTCAAGTCCAGCTTTTATCACCTGCGACAACTGGCCAAGGTGAAACCATTTCTGTCACAACGTCATTTTGAGATTTTAATCCATGCTTTTATTACAACTCGTCTGGACTATTGCAACTCACTTTACGTTGGTCTGAGCCAGTCATTACTGACCCGACTTCAACTGGTTCAGAATTCTGCTGCTCGCCTTTTAACTGGTACCAGGAAATGTGAACACATCACCCCTGTCTTAAAATCACTACACTGGCTCCCAGTTTGTTTCCGGATTAATTTTAAGGTTCTTTTGTTTGTATTCAAATGTCTTCATGGTCTCGCCCCACAGTATCTGTCCGACCTTCTCCAGCTGTACATTCCCTCACGCTCTCTGAGGTCAGCAGATCAGCTGCTGCTGGTCGTCCCAAAGTCCAACAGGAGGCTGAGAGGTGACCGAGCGTTCTCAGTCGCTGCCCCTAAACTGTGGAACGAGCTGCCTCTGCGTGTCAGACAAACTGACTCACTTCCTGTTTTCAAGTCTGCTCTGAAGACACATTTTTTCTCTTTGGCTTTTAACACAGCTTGAAATGTTGGTTTTACTGTTTTTAAGTTTTTCTTTTATAGTTTTTACTGTTTGCTGTTTGATCTGTTAATTTATTACTTTTATGGTATTTGTTGTGTTTATAGTTGTATGCTTGTCTGTGTTGGTGTACAGCACTTTGGCCAACGGTGTTGTTTTAAAGTGCTTTATAAATAAAGTTGTATTGTATAAAGTTGTATTGTTATAAATTGAATTCATTATTATTATTATTATTATTATTATTATTATTATTAACAGTTCAAGATGTGAAAATGATTAATATTCCCTCCAAACACACGATTAACAAGTATTACATCCACATGACGCAGTGAAATAAAGGACGCGCAACGTTGTGCCAAAAATAAATTTAACAGGAACGGATTCATTCAGCCTTACTGGAGGTTATAATAAATAGTGTAACACGCAGAGCATTTATTTAGAAACAGATATAGTTTTCCGATCTAGGATATGGCTTATCAGCCGTTTTCAGAAATAATAATTTTCCAGTTTGGCACTACTGCTGCGCTCTGGGGAGCCGTGCATCACGCGTGCATACAGAAGCAGCGGTCAAACTGTTCCACAGAGGGAGCTGCAGGTCGATCGGGACTGTGCAGTCCAGTCCACACAAAGCCGGATCATGTCCAATGGAATGGTCTCATCCATATGATTCCAAAGGCTGAGTGGTCGCGCTTGGAGCGCGCGCGCACCCTCACCGGTGTCGACACGGCAGCTGGAGGTGTTTCATTATCTGCGTTTATTGTAGATTTCTCCAAAATGACACGTGAAAGTACACCTTATATAACTTGTAGGAGAGCAAAAGCTTCACAGACAGACTGCGCACAGGGCTGCGGGGCGCGCGCTGCGTCTGGAGACTCCAACATCATGTCATGAAAAGTCTCCACCAAGACGCACAGACTCGTTTCTTCACATCATCTACATAAACAAAGATCTATGTTCTAGCAAACATCCAAGTAAGTTCCTCTGTGTTTACAGTAATAATGGTAATAAACTCGTGCGCAAAGTTAATATTTCCACACAGAATGAATGAATGAGCCGGTTCGCGCACCACAGCAGGGTGCGCGCGCACACAAATACCGACAATCACTCGTTCTTTGCATGATGAACACATTTTATTACTATTCTTACTTAGGATGTTTGTCCTCACTCATATTATATTGAATTCATTATTTTCCCGAATCTAGAAATCATTTCTGATCGCGCAGGGATCAAACAAACATGTCCTTCACACATGCAGGAAGTAATTTGCATCTGTTTAACATATGTAAATGTAGGCGTGTCAGGGGAGGTGTCTCACGTGCGCTCAGTTCCACGTCAATTGTGATGTACAAAAGGAATGTGCGTGGATTCAGGTGTACGCACAGTTTGATAAATCTGGATCTTTTTGTGCGTAGACACTTTTCTGGATTTCACCGTACGTCACTTTTCAGTAGGAAATCCACGCAGGTTTTTGATACATGAGGCCCCAGGGCCCTATTTGTTGAGTGGTGCCCAGCTCTCATTCTACACAATAGAATATGCTAGAGCAGAAATCACATTGACACTTTTAGCTTCTGTCTCATTTGTAGTATTTGATGTATTATAAAATGGTGGGATTCAGTTGTGAAGCTGCAGCGTGTCAGTGTATGGTGACCTGCACTCCATCAAAAAAGCTCTGCTTTTTTAAAATCTTATAAAGGACAGTTTAATTTTTGTT
This sequence comes from Garcialebias charrua, assembly GCA_038048925.1. Lineage (NCBI taxonomy): Eukaryota > Metazoa > Chordata > Actinopteri > Cyprinodontiformes > Rivulidae > Garcialebias > Garcialebias charrua. The sequence continues at coordinate 59,763 of JBBPBX010000269.1, forward strand.
CTCTGCAAGTGCACCCCATGAATCCATGTCATACAGTACATGCTACAGAGCTTACACATGTTCTTGTAGAACCCATCAAACACTGTCTTAGTCATTGCAACAGCTCTTTGTTGTCCTTGAACAGATGTCATCTACTGTCCTGTCTTGTGTCTAGAGCAAGATACACATGTATTCTTGATTATTTCAAAGTAGTGCTATTGTTGGTGCTATTTTATAATTCATTTTCAGTGTCCATAGTCCCTGGAAACCACAGACAACAAAAAATAAGAACCAGCACCTGTTTGTAAAATGAACAATAGAAGAAAACATGTTCATTTAGGGAGAATATGTGAAACAATAATAAGAAAATACCTTGATGCATGCTCAATAATCCAGGTAGAAAAATCTAAAAAAGCTAAGTCTGGTCCTCTGGACATTCAAAAAACAAAACAAAACAAAGCAATTTTTTTTCTTTGCTTTGTTTTGTTTTGTTTTGTTTTTTGAATGTCCAGAGGACCAGACTTAGCTTTTTAGAATACTGTAATAAGAAAAGTATTCTAAAAAATTAAACTTATTTTTATGTAGTATAGAAGAGAACATCAATAAAACATACAATTAAATCATTATATCTGTGGAAAATGAGGAATTTAAAAAAAAAAAAAGCTTTGAATAGTTTGAATAGTTCTGACCACAGTTGGACTGTGACTATATCATTGCTATTTATGGTGATACGTTCAGGCATAATAAATTGCCTCTGTGGACCTTATCTGTTTGCAAAATAAAAATTGAACCAAAATATATATTCTAACAAAAAATCTGAAATTAATATATTTATGTACATCAACTTTTGGGGTCAACATGTTTATAGATGACTACCACAACTACCCAACCTTAGCAAAAAACAACAACAACAAAAACATAAATTACTATACCTTTATCAGTTTTACAGATAATGATCTCAAATTCGGTATAAAAGTTGCTCAGAGGCGCTCCCAAGAAATCTGAAAGTTATGCACCATAACTCATGTTCCCTGAAGAAAGGGAACGAGGTGCAACATAATTGCTATGGGAAACTGCGCCACCGTGCAATTATTATGTATAAGGAATACACTTACGCCTTTACGGCAGGGGCATCAGCATCACGCCAGAGTCCCCTCCCTCTGGGTATTTAAGACGCGGACGCCTATCCTACTTCCTCTAAAATGCACTTCACCAAGCTTTCAGCATTGAAAGGGCCAGGTATGTTGCACCTCGTTCCCTTCCTTCAGGGAACATGAGTTATGGTTATGAGTGTCTCTATTGAGTTTGTTGATTCCTATAAATATCTGGGTATCCTGATTGATTCACATCTCTCTTTTAAACTCCACGTGGAAAACCTAGTGAAGAAACTGAAAGTTAAACTGGGTTTCTTTTTCAGAAACAGATCATGTCTATCACTGAATGTCAGGAAACGCCTTGTGTCTGTGACTTTCCTTCCCTCCATTGATTACGGTGACATTCTCTACATGAATGCTCCTACAAGCACCCTGCGGATGTTGGATGTTGTCTATCATGGTGCACTAAGATTCATAACTGGTTGTGATTATCGTACCCACCACTGCACCCTGTATTCACTGGTTAACTGGACATCATTAACCTCACGCAGACTCTTCCACTGGTACATTTTCATCTTTAAATCACTTCTTGGTCTGCTGCCCTCATACATCTCCTCCTACATGTCTTTGCGTGAGTGCAGCTACAGTGTGCGCTCTCAGGACATGATTACCTGCAGTGTTCCGTCAGTGAGGACTGAACTTGGAAAAAGGGCCTTCTCCTACTCTGCTCCTGCTTCATGGAATATCTTACAAAAAGATCTGAAGCTCTCGACCTTGACTTCTCTAAATGGTTTTCAGAATCTGTTGGAATCCTGGCAAAAACCAATGCAGATTTGTTCCTGTCTTTGATTTTATACGTCTACCTTATAATGTTTTGCTAGTTTTTTGATACTTTGTTAAAAAAAAAAAAAAAAAAACTTTCTTTTGTTTTTTTCTCTCTTTTGTTTTCTATTGTTTATTGTTTGTTTGTTTATTGTTTATTGTTTAAGGAAATTCTACCACTGCTGTTCATTGTTCTTTAGTTTTAGCAGGTCGCTTTCGTAAATGAGCCCATGAGGTTCAAAAGATTTACCTGACTAAATAAAGGTTGAATGAATGGTGCATAACTTTCAGTTCCCTTATCAGTCATGTCACTCGGTGCAACATAATTGCTATGGGAACGTAATTCAATCACACCCTTGAAATGCTCAGTAAAATGCATGTGAGAACATCTGCCTTAATACGGAAGGCATTTCCCAGCCGCTCTCTACAAGGTATGTAGAGAGCACAGCCTGAGAAGAAAAATGCCACATGTAGAAACATCAGCCTGATGTTACCACTGGACACATAGATGAAACACCAGCTAGAGACAGCATAAGCGTGCTCCGCTAGTGTGATTACTCATCATCTCCTTTTTCCCTGGAAATCTTGAGAAGCAGGAGGAAAAGAACAAGGGACCCATTATGCCACTGGCAATCAGATGGCAATGTGGAGGTAGAGAACCCAGTTCAAGCACAGGGTAACCTTCCAGGACCCCAGGGGGAAAAAAATCATATATACAATGGGCACATACGAGTCCCTCATCTGCTTCTTGAACAGACAATTCACTAGGACTGTCAAAGAGGCCCATCCTGATGTTGGAGAACTGTCAGAGGAGAGGGGAACCCTTCCACTGAACATCTCCCAAGTAATCATAAACACCAAGGGTCTCCCTTGTGTATGCTGTTGTTGTTGGAAAATAAAGATGATCAAGCCTTAGGCCCTCAGCCAGTTCCCTTCAGTGGCCAGGCTGAAAGCTGCCACAGCTCCGGAAGTGGGTGTAGAAGCTGCCCACGTGCCTGAGTCAGCAGGTCTCTGTAAGAAGGCAACTGCCATGGTATCCCTGACAACATTGTGATCAGTTCCGGGAACCATGGTTTCTGTGGCCACCTGGGGGCTATCAGTATCAGGGAGAGGGCTCTCTTACATATACGTTCCAGTGTCACCTGAATCAGAGGGACAGGTGGAAAAGCATAATACAGCACCCCTGCTGGCCAATCATGGGCCAAAGCATCCGTTCCCAATGGTGCGTCTGTTTCCCTCATAGAGAAGTAGAGGTCACATTGTGAGCTGGCTCTGCATGGGAACAAGTCCACCGAGGCTCTCCCAAACCGTGACCAGACCTGATCCACGACTCGTGGGTTCAGTCTCCATTCTGATTCCAAAAGAGGCCCTCTTAAGAGGGCATCCGCTCCGTAATTCAGTTCACCAGGAACATGAGTCGCCCTGAGCAAAAATAATCTTAGAGCGTACCATGTGAGCATCCTCTGGGTAAGGCTGAGGAGGGCTTGGGATCTCATCCCCAATTCCTAGCTAATGAAGGACACTGTGGTTTTGTTATCTGATTTCACCAGGACATGCCGTCCCGCAATCAGAACTTTACCAAATAAGTATTTTACTGACAGGAATACGGCCAACAATTCCAGGAAGTTGTTATACAATCTTGCTTCCTGCTCATTCCAGAGGCTTTGGGCATTCTGATTTCGGCAGACTATGCCCCATCCTGTTTTCGAGGCGTCCGTCATGATGATCACACGGGATGACACCCTACCTGACGGGACCCCTTCCGTGAACACAGACAGGTCCCTCCAAGGTTCCAAGGCCCTCAGGCACTCTGAATTGATTCTAAACTTTCCTGCTCGACCAGACGGGGCAGGTCGTGTTTGTTGGTGTTCTATGAAATATTTGATCAACCAAATGGTTAATCTTTTTTGATTTGTGAAAGGTGGGCACACTCACTGGTTTGGAAGAAAACAAACAGACTTAATTAAAAATAATGGATATTTATTAAAGAAGTCTTGTGATAGAAAAAAGTAAAAAACATACATGTTCAGATAATCAAACTGTTATCTGCTAGAGAAATGTGTCAGTAACTCCGCCACAGAAATTAAACAGCACACAAACAACAAGGCATTGACGTAAAATCATTATCCCTCACCTCTTGACACAACTGGGAGAGCCTCACAGTTTTTGGCAGGGATACACATCAACGCAGCCGAGCATCTGATCAGGACCACGGCAGACTCTCAAATTGTTTATCCGAGCGCTTCTCAATTTATACCTTTGTGGAGTACACGACTTCACTTACTCATCAAATAGGTTTTCAATCAAACTTTGTTTTTCAAAGCAGTGCCAGGTACTGCCAAAAGCTTTCTGTTTCATCTATCAGCTACAAGGTCAAAGACCAGTCTTTCGAGAAGGATTGGGCCCTTAATCTTTCAAAGAAACTCTGGACCTTTGAAGCAAAGCCACACAACCCCCCCCCTCCCTCTTCAAGGCTTTAATGAAACATCTTGACACTAAACTAAAATGTTTTTTTGTGTTACATTTAGCATTAACTCTTAAAAATTGATAAACATTTAGTCAGAAAAACATTAATACTTCTTAATCTGTTCATTCCACCTTAAGATTTTTTGACAAATTTTGAAAATTTTTCCCTGTCACCTCATTAGGGTTGGGCATCGTTTGAATTTGAGCGATTCCGGTTCCGATTCCGATTCTTCGTTTCGATTCCGATTCTTTCCGATTCTCGATTCCGATTCTTTTTGCAGGTGGGGTTAAAAAAAAAAGACATGTCAATTCAATTCAGTTCAGTTTATTTATACTCTATAGCTCCAAGTCACAACAGAAGTTGTCTCAGGGCACTGAACAGAAACAATCAAATATAAAAATAATAAGTTAACAGAAACTTTAATATAAAAATAATAAGTTAACAGAAACTTTAATATAAAAATAATAAGTTAACAGAAACTTTAATATAAAAATAATGGTAACACTATTTATCTGAGGAGACTGCTTTGAGTTTAACTCCATGTTATAAATGAGCTACAGTAGTTAGCCAAAGTTCTTTCAGGATGAAATAATTTGAACTTCTGTTTGAATTTAATGCTATGAACTTTTTCCTTTTTGTTAAATTTACTATGAATTTCTCATAGGGCAGATTAGAGCCATCATAGAGGACTCACCAACATATACTGTATTATTATTATTATTATACATATAATATTGTCCAGTGTCTGATGCTGCAGTCATGTTACTGAGCTCCCACTGATGGGCTAACCTGGTTCCACCACCAGCAGCAGGATCTTCAGACAGAACGGCTGGTGGGATGTCCTGGTATCTGCAGCCCTCTCTCCATTTGCTTCTTCATGGACATGGAGCTGTGACATTATGTTGTGCCTCTTCTTCAGCAAAAAGCTCCTCCAGTGGAGACTTTCTGGACAAACTGCAGGGAGGTTCCTAAACAAACAACAGGTTTATCAGTATTATCAGTAAAAAGAGATTATTAAATCATTTTTAAGACTGAGAATGTATACAATTATTAGCTCTGTTGTTATTGCCTAACTAACCTATTCAATAATTCTTCAAACTGTGACATTCACTCACAATGGAATGAAAGAGAACATAGAAATTATATAATAATGAAAACTAGAGACATTAAAACATTTTAAAAGACACAGAGAGAACTTTAAATGGATTAAGAATGTTAATAAGTGTTGGATTTGCTTAACTAGTGTCTGAGTGCAATGTAAGTGCAATCCATGGCAGGAGTTGAATCCACATCTGAAAAGGGATGCAACCTTTCCACAACATATGCTGTAACTGTTCTGTAGCACTCTTCATTCAGTCACACTTACCTTGGACACTGGTGAACACCATGGAGCCATTTCAGGTCGTTTGTCTGAGAAAACAATACGAGCTAACGTTAGCATCGTGTTTGTATTTGAGCTGACTTGTCGCTTTAAGTGGAATATAACTTGTTAGCTGCCTTAATGTTGGTATGAGACATAGTTTATAGTTTATTTATTTACCTGATGGAGCCTGATGGAGCCTGATGGAGCCGGAGAACGTAGCAAAAAGTCCGGCGGAGCGTTTTGCAGACGGACCACTGTTACTTCCGGTCGGACACGAAGCGAAAATAAATAATCCAGTGGAGCGCGTCAAAGACGAGACACTATTTTACTTCTCTCCTTTGCATGATAGAAAATTATTGCAAGTGCTGCACTGACCTGACTGGTCATTTTTATTAAAGTTAAGCCACACTTTCGATCACGGGTGCACACTTCCGGTGGATTCTTCTTCGGTGTTGGTGGCTACTTCCGGTCGGCTAACTATCATCGAACATAGGAATCGCCAATTAATATTTTGAACGATTCCGGGAAAACCGGACAGTTAGTCCCGGTTCCGAATGATTCTCGATTCTCGATGCCCAACCCTACACCTCATGTGAAATTTCTAAGACAGTGTTACAAACTAATCTAATTATATGATCCTTCCTACAAAACAAAGCACTAAAATACAAAAATAAAGGATGGATACTGCACATTCTCACTTTATTAGTTTAAACCGCTGTAAAAACCTTATGTATAAACCTTCTCCTGTTCAACACATGTGAACACTTTCAAGCGGACAGTCAGACATAGACTCAATCACCAGTTTCGGCACCATGGATCGGATCTGTTCCTTGCGCATCAGAAGGGACCCAAATCAAATGGAGACTGCCAGAAAAAGGCAGAAATTGCGAATTAGTCAATTCCCACGAGTGTACGACTCATCCACCCAGAAAAATAAAAATAAAGAACACCTAAGTATTTTCTGAGGACGATTTTACTGTCCAGATAAAACCTATTCCTGTTTATAGCACATATCTGTACAAGTGCATGTCATCTCTAATTAATCATCATTTAGTCTTAAAAACAAATCTCATTTCATCATTTCAGATTTTTATCACTTCAGGTAAAATAAAACAAAATAAAATCTCAAAGAACAATAAATAATGTTCCCAACTTAGTCACTTCACGATGGATCTTGTAACTCCACCCTCTGGAACAACTCGCACACCTTAAAGGTCGATGCACAAGGTCATTACACTAGAACGTTACACGCGTCGGACACCACTGCTCTGCCCACGCTCTGCCCACACTTGTTACCAGCAGGACCGACCTACAGGACAGTTGAAGCTGTCCTGTCTGTTCATCTCGTGGCAAAGAGCCCCAACTGTCCTCCTTTCAGGACAGGTTTGGGCATCAAAGAGGTGGGGGAGTCACCAACCGTGTTATGGCACAGATGAACTTGAACGCCACCCTCAGACGCTTTCCTCTGGAGTCAATCACGTTGTCTCCTGGGCCCACCGCCGTTGTCCCAGCAGACACAAGCCGCCACCCTCAGGCGCTTTCCTCCCCGTCGTCCTCTGCGCGTCCTCAGTCTGTCCCATCAGACAGACAACGACACACCACGACATCAAGCTTTGGAAAAAAGCAAAAGACTGTGATAGAATGACAGAAATTAGTGATCTTTCAGATAAAAGGTTCATTCTTTAAACTTGGAGGAGGAGAAAGGAAAAAAAAACTTAAAACCCCTCTTCCTTTTTTTATTCACTGTCTGATTCTTCCAATAAATTTCTAATGTCACCTGTTGACCATTTTGTAATCCTAATTTTTGGGCTTGACCTGTTTAATTCATCAAAACCCTGCAAACTTCAAGCTCAAACAACCTGCCTCTTCCCCTTTTTTTCCTCTGCTTCACTGTTCTGACCCTAATGACCTCATTCTCCCTCGTCCCAAACGCTATCTATCAACCTCCTCAGAGCTGACGTTTCCTCCCTGTTCTGCAATTTTTCCTCCACTACTCCGTTCTCTGCATCTCTATTTTCACACATGAACCTGCGCGCCTACATCAAACAAGGACTGTCTCCTGACCTCCGCTCAGTCCCCAACAACCTCTCTCATTCCTCCATTATCAACTTTTAAATCTAAGTCAGACTGCTGCTGTCTCACCACGTCCACCACCGGCCTACCCTCGTCTCCCCACATTTCCACTCACAGCAGAGGGAACGGAAGCTGTTGCACACACGTGCATTCTCCAAACACAAACACCTTTCACCCATCCTGTCTCTTTAACACTCCAACTGACAAATTCAGCAATTACACACACACACATATTTTTTTTTCTTACTCACAACAGATGAAACACACATTTCCTCAATCTCTCAACCACTTTCTTCTTTTTTTTTTTACTCTGTTAATTTTTGCTCATGCATGCACCTTTGAACTTAAACAATAACTCCTTTTCCTTTCCTTGTAATTCTTCCTCCAACAAATCACTCCTGCTAACTTTTTGGACAACTTCCAACTTTCTGATCTGCAGAAATTCCTTAACAAGCTCTATTCCTTATCAAAAGTCAACAATTCTCTTCTACACGGCTGCACAGACACACACAAGCATCTTTGCACCTTCGACACATGGCTGCAAATCTTCTTCACAGGCATACACACAGAGAAGCGTGCTCCTCTTCTTTTTTTTACTTCACTTCAACTGATAAAGCTATCAAAATAAATCACCTAACTTTTTCAGAGCTTAATGAGGCAAAACTCACAAGGGTTTACACCCTGGCAAAAATACTTATGTTACACTTCAGCTCAAAGAATCGGTCAGCAGCTTAAGGCGTCCCCAAAACCGCTGATCCAAACTTATCAGCTCTCAACAGCGGAAACTCTCATCCGCTTCCAAAACAACAAGGGAATCACACCCCTGCTTCACAAACAACGGGGATAACACCCGCTTCCAAGAACACAGTTTCACACCTTTCCTTTTTTCCTTCCAAACAGCCAGTGTGCATCCTTTCATCTTATCTTTTTAAGCACCTTGGAATGTGCTTTACAAATAAAGATAAGATATCCCATCCTCATCGCCATTAATGTTCTATGAAATATTTGATCAACCCCAAATGGTTAATCTTTTTTGATTCGTGAAAGGTGGGTACACTCACTGGTTTGGAAGAAAACAAACAGACTTAATTAAAAATAATGGATATTTATTAAAGAAGTCTTGTGATAGAAAAAGTAAAAAACATACATGTTCAAATACACAAACTGTTATCTGCTAGAGAAATGTGTCAGTAATTCGCCACAGAAATTAAACAGCACACAAACAATAAGGCATTGACGTAAAATCATTATCCCTCACCTCTTGACACAACTGGGAGAGCCTCACAGTTTTTGGCAGGGATACACATCAACGCAGCCGAGCATCTGATCAGGTCCACGGCAGACTCTCAAATTGTTTATCCGAGTGCTTCTCAATTTATACCTTTGTGGAGTACACGACTTCACTCACTCATCAAACATGTTTTCAATCAAACTTTGTTTTTCAAAGCAGTGCCAGGCATTGCCAAAAGATTTCTGTTTCATCTATCAGCTACAAGGTCAGTTTACCCTTAATTGCTGATCTGTGCTCATCAACATATTTACAAACTTGGCTGTGAGATACATGGAAACATTATTTGCCTAACTCCCTTTCAGAAGAACTGCAAGGCTTGAAGTGAGATGGGTGATATGCATTCATTCCATCAAAGACCAGTCTTCCGAGAAGGATTGGGCCCTTAATCTTTCAAAGAAACTCTGGACCTTTGAAGCAAAGCCACACAACCCCCCCCCCTTCAAGGCTTTAATGAATTATCTTGACACTAAACTAAAATGTTTTTTGTGTTGCATTAAGCATTAACTCTTAAAAATTGATAAACATTTAGTCAAAAAAACATTAATACTTCTTAATCTGTTCAGTTGGTTTAGCCATATTTGCAGGGCCCGCATCTTCAGCAATGCGCGTGGCATACAGTGTATGGCTGCCGCCAAGAGGCCTAAAAGGTGTTGGCACGTTTTCAGGGGGACCCGCTGATTCAGTTTAAACTTTGCCAGGCAACGGCGAATCGAGGAAACACGTTCCTTTGAGAGCCTTGCTCTGTACCGGATGGTGTCGACCTGCACTCCCAGAAATACGGTAATCCATTGTAGTAATATCTGCCAAGTAATATCCTACACCGTGATGGGGTCAGGTCACACTTTGTAGGTTTATGACAAAACCGAGAGACTCCAGGTGAGAGACCATCCTGCAAGAGTGTGACTGGGCCTGTATTCTGCTTCCGGTCAGAACCAGGAGGTTATCCAGGTAGTTCATAATCCTGACTCCTTGATTCCTAAGAGGGGTCAGGGTTGCATCCAGACATTTAGTAAATGTACGAGAAGCAGTCTTCAAACCGAAGGGTAAAGCTTTGCATTAATAAGCCTTCCCTTCGAAGGCAAACCAGAGGAATTTCCTGTGCCTCCTCCACACACCCACATGGAAATAGGCGTCTTTCAAATCCATTGTACATGCGTAGTCTCCAGGTCTCACGGATTGGGGGACCTGCCGCAGTGTGAACATCTTGAATTTGAAAGTTCTTATTTTCTTGTTCAGAGTCCTGAGATCCAGGACCAGCCTCAGGGATTGATCTCTTTTGGGCACTAGGAAGAGCTTGCTGCAATGACCGGAGCGTGGTTTGTGTTTTGGAACAATACTTATTACTCTTTTCTGTAGCATCGTTTACACTTCCTCCCTCAGCACGTGCGTGTGTGCTGGGTTAATGTCTAATCACAGCACCCCCACGAAGGGGCAGGGGTCCTTTGATGAACTACAGCTTGAGCCCATGATGTACCGTTGTCATGACCCATTCGTTTAGCAGACATGCCCTCCAGGCCTGCACGTGCACCATGAGCCTGGAAGGGATGTCTAGCTGCCGCTTGTCATGTTTGAGTGCGGGAGGGGTGGTCTTCGACCCCTCTCGCGTACTCTGTAGCAGGCTGGTCTGCCCAACAGAAGACATCGTGAGATCTGACTGTCTCAGGCAAAACTTGTGTGTCCTACTACGGTTCATAGTCTGACCTAGTAGTTTGTGTTTCACAAAAGTGGGGCTCGAGTCAAGATCAATCAATCAATCTATCAATCAATCAATCAATCACCTTTATTTAACCAGGTAGAGCCCATTGAGATCGAGATCTCTTTTACAAGGGTGACCTGGTCAAGTGGTCAGCAGTACACGTCACATTGGCAATAGGCATTTGCACTTATCAAAAAGAAAATAAAGAAAACTACAATCACCAGGGTAGTCTGTGCTTTGGTACTTTCATTCTTGTATATGCATGAAACAGTGTTTGTTTTTTATTACACATACAGTAGACGAGTTATGTTTAATGCGCACACACATAACCCCAGCTCCTTGTAGCGTTTTACAAGTGAAGTCTGGGCTCAAAAGGTCAGGTTCCTGTACCGCGTGGGTGGGCAAACCTGAAGCCCTGTTCCCATTTTGGGACCAGGATGCATTCAGTAGACTGAGACTTTATTGTCGTGTGTGGATGGCAATTTCTCTTTATTACACAAGGGTCTGAGTGTTCTTGTGTGTTTAAACATTCCGAACCAGCTAGTCTGTGCTCCTCTAACATAGGTACTGGTGGTAAAAGTTTGGAATTTTCTCTCCCTCTGTTAGTGAGAATGCCTGTAATGGTGCAGGGGCATCTCAGACTTTCCTTTTCTTTTTGTTGGTGGCCCCTTGCAGCTCCTACAGCTTTTCTGCCTGGTGGGCCTGCAGCACCGAGACCACTCGTCCTTGTCCACCCCACCAGGGTCCCTCGGGTCCTGACATGGTTAACGTCAGAGAGTCATCCATAGCCTCATGGGTAGATAAGCTCTCAGCGTCAAGATGTTCTTGTCGTGGGCAAAGGAAAACTCCCAGGTAGCGCAACTGAACAGGTAGCTGAAAATTCCTCCTCCTGGACTGTACTGGACAGGGAGCCTCTTTGTTAGCCGGGGCTAAACTTTGAGGCACTCGTGAGCCCGCTAACGGTGCTAAGACGGGCCCTCAAGCAACGTAGCATCGGTAAAAAACACTTAGTTATGCGATGAATTCTACCGTTGATTCGGCCGTACAGGATAGCGAAACAGGCAAAATATGAGAAGGTTAGCTAGCAAGCTAGACCAAGCATTTTCACATACCTCACGATGGAGTCCTTCGTTGTCCGCTCGTAGCCGCGCTAATCGTGTTAGCAATGCTGATAGTCCGCCCCCTGTTGTCATGGGTGCTTCTGGTTAGCCATGCTAACCATGGGAGCTAGCCAGATAGCAGTGGGGTTACTCGATTTCCACTCTCCTTTCTTCGGGGTCATCCGCGAGAAAAACTTCAAGTGTCTTCGCGTGTAGCATCCATGAGCAGACCGGACAGGCCTCGTGGGTGTCTGCTACTAAAAAGGGGGTAGCCAGATCTGCTAAAGCAGGTTCGGGAGCCGGAGCTCACAGCCTGCCAGAGTTCCTCGTCCGAGGACGTCCTCTCGCTGAGCTGCTCGCGGCTGCTGGCCTGTTAGCTTTGTTAGCTTAGCAGGTAGCGTGCCTTGCAGTTAGCGTTCACTAATCGAGCAGCAGAAAAGCAGAAGAGAAAGGGCACGGGAGCTGGGGCTCGCTAGCCTGCTGGCCTTCTTTGAGTTTTGGGTTTTCGCAATACCTTCTCAGGAGCCATGGCTGAGAAGAGTTAAGCTCGTTAGCAGTGCTAACGTTGTCCGGAGACGTCTCACTCCTTGCGTCGCTTTCGCCGGCTAGCTTGCTACTCATTAGCAGGGTAGCGGTGTCGCGCAGTCAGTGCCTTCGAGCGAAGCAATCTGTGGAGAGAGGAGAAGAAAACATTGGGGTGAAGGAAAAATGTGCCGGACCAGCTTTCGCCAGCCCGGCAGTCCGCAGGAAAAAAATATCTGTATGCTCTGTGTAGGGAGCAAGCTCACCTCTGGTCAAGCGATGAACAACAGAGAAGATCTGAGAAGAGTGCTCAGGTTTAAGCGAGGTGAAGGGCAATAAGAGGAAGTAGGATGGGCGTCCGCGTCTTAAATACCCAGAGGGAGGCGACTCTGGCGTGACGCTGACGCCCCTGCCATAAAGGCGTGAGTGTATTCCTTCAGGTAATCGTGCAGGGGAAAATTTCCCATAGCAATTATGTTGCACCGAGTGACATGACTGATAAGGGAACCAAGTGCTAACCATTTGCTTACAATTTTTGGTAAAAATGACATGTAAAGTTGTGGGCAACATGCATTATTATGAGGAATGCTTTGAAATAAGATGGACTTGAATAATTACAAACAGTATCTTCCATGCAATAAACAACAGTCAGAATTATTGCAGTTTATCAATCATTCAAAGAAAAATCTAATGGGATTGTCTGACCAACAGCTACTCTGAAAAGAACCCATCTTACGTTGTACAACAAATGTTGGCAATACAAATCAATTCAAATGTCAAACTGGTATCAAGTCAAATGCCAATTTACAAACTTGTAAACCACTATAAAATGTTTATCTAAATTGGTATGCTTAACATGTTCCATTTTGCAACTTGATGTTGTATATAAAGAAGCTTGAGAAGGACTGAATGACATGTTCATATCATCAGTCTTAAAACTTACAACAGTCCAATATCACTAGCTCACATGCTAACTTGACCTGGTGCAAAAAAATTACAATAAAGTATTCACTTGAACTACTCAGATTTTCTTTGACGTTTGAGTTGTTAGTGGAAACTTATTCTTTGAATGGCACACTTGAAAAGAGCCATGTGCATTGGACATTTTTCCAACTCAGACTTTTCTTAGTGTTGTCTTGTGATTTGTCATAAATGGCTACTTCTTAAAATAATAATAATAATAAAAATATATATATTTTAAATGGCAAGCTGTGGGACATTACTAGAATGTGCAGACATGTTCTCAAATGTATAGAGGGTTTTTTGCCCTGCTGTTTGCCCTCGGCATGCAAGACCTGTCTGTGTAATTTCCTGGTCATACAGAACAAAGTCAAACAAAGCATGAACCTTGTCTGGGAGCAAAAAGGGGGAAATAAATCTGAAAATTATTCACTACTTTGAACAGGAAAATATCACTGTCAGTCATTTGACTTTCCTCTGATCTGGAAGGTTTTTGCTCCTAAATTTATAATTGATTCAATATACTGTAATGTCTAGGCAGCATTTAAAATTCTAATTTCATATTAAACAATAGTTATGTAGTCAAGTTTGTGTGACTTAAATATAGTATATGTTTTGACTTGAATCTATAAATGTTCATGATCTTTACTCACCAAGCTCAGAATGTGGCAACACTGCAAAACCAACTGAGCATTCCAACCCTTTTCTCACTTTTTGTTTCATTGTAACTTACATTCCAGTGTAGTATTTTTCAATAACAATCTTATGCAGTGAAAAAAAAGACATGTTGGAAAATCAGCCCTTAAAATGTTTTGATCTGTCTAAACACTTACACATCTCCTTTTATTGTTACCACTGATGAAAACATGTTTTGCTGTTATGTTCTCAGGGCCTGCCATGTCTGCAAATTTTTGTTTTACAGGGAAAAAACATATACAGTACTGTATTACACAGAATCCGATCAATGTCATGTTACACTACTGACTATAAGTCACAGTCTCAAAGGCATTATATGATTGTGTAGAACATGTACTTTTGTATACACAATCCAAAAAAACCTGCTATTAATAAATCATAGACCCATCTGGGAAAATGATTGATTTCATCATAGTGAATAAAAGGCAGAATCAGTCTCATCTCTATCCCTCACGACAGCACTTCTCCCTGCTGTGCTCACTCTGCTAGTTCTATGAAGCTCCATAGTAGACAGCAGCAGGCAGTGTGTATTTGTGTGTTTTTGTTAGTGCATTTCAGTGTGCTTGTCAGCAGGTGTAATGAAGCAAGGGATGAAGCTGACATGAAGTCTATCAGAGGGTCTCAGTTTGGATTAATCCTGATGTAACCCACTCTATATTGACTTTACATGGTGTGCACATACGCACTAAAAGAGCTTCTACACATATCTGTGCACATACATGCTCTCACCGCTCATATGGTTGACACACAAATAATTTAGGAGGCCTTTCTCAATTAAAACCATTGTGCTTTCTACTTGAGAGCTGCTAACGTGTCAATGTCCCAACGTTACCTGTGAGAACAGGTAATCACCATTTAAATTACAAGCTAATTTTATCTTATTTGCTCTGTCAGTGGGTCATAAAGTTCAAGTGGCTTTTAGTTGTGTACCAATGTAGTAGGTTAAAAATCATTGTATGTCAGAAATTACTGCTGAAATCACCTATTGTTCTCTCTCAATTGATGTATTTTATCGGCATATTTCTTAAAGTGTGAGTTTTTTTTTTGTATTCATAATCTAACTTAAGTGTATGTTTATACCAAGAACATCCGTTTTGTAAAAGAAAAAAAAAGGCATCCTAAAAAGCATCAGCTCTTTTAAAGCTGCTTGTCTATTGCATTAGAAATAAACCCAAGTTAATTTTAAAAGCTGAGCAATGTGATAAACGTGTTCAAGTCTGACTTTTGAACATTATTGGAGGCTTCAAATAATAAGTCAAGCTCGTTGGTAAAATTAAACTTGTATCTTATTTACAAGACATATTTTTCATTTCATAATACTGCTAAGCAAGTTTTCAATGTACCATAAAAATCAGGGTATAACACACAGTTTTTTTTACTCATTTGAATGTCCTGCGTGTTATACGCCGACGCGTGTTATTTATGGATTTTTTCCCCCATATTTTTAGACCCATTTTTGGCTCTGATATATCGCCGTTTTTCATTTTGGGAAAAAAAAATGGTGCAGTACCACTTTTGTCCGCTAGGAGGCCACTTCCAGACCGTTTCTAGCTCATGTGTCAGAAAAAGCCCTCCTCTGGTAGGACTGACTGTCGCTGCCCGCCTCCTGCTCTGGATGTAGCTGCTGTTAGCTTTTTTTTTTGCAAGATAACTCATAAACCATACCGCGGATTTTCTTGAAACTTATATGGGGTTTCATTTACAAACTGTTGACCATTATAAGACATTTGAGGTAAAATTCATTTTTTTATAATTTATTTTATAGTAGCGCACGCGACCATTTGGAAGACGTCAAACCGAAACAATTTAAATTCAACAGATTTGACCATTTCGTGAATTGATTAAGGAACGGTTAAGCTCGGGAACCCTTGTGCTATAATGTCAGCTAAGAAATATATTTTGAGCGTTTATTTAGCTAAGTTTAAAGAAATAAAGCCGTCCCACCTGCGCGCATGCAAATGGCAAACTACTTTTTGAAATCCAGCTGATTTGACCATTTCGTGAATTGATAGGAACGGTTAAGCTCAGGAACCCTTGTGCTATAATGTCAGCTAAGAAATATATTTTTTAAGCATTTATTTAGCTAAATTTAAAGAAATAAAGCCGTCCCACCTGGGCGCATGCAAATTGTGAACTACTTTTTAAAATCCAGCTGATTTGACCATTTCGTGAATTGATTAAGGAACGGTTAAGCTCAGGAACCCTTGTGCTATAATGTCAGCTAAGAAATATATTTTCAAGTGTTTATTTAGCTAAATTTAAAGAAATAAAGCCGCCCACCCGCGTGCATGCAAATGGCGAACTATTTTTTTTAATCCATCTGATTTGAACATTTCGTGAATTGATTAAGGAACGGTTAAGCTCAGGAACTCTTGTGCTATAATGTCAGCTAAGAATATTTTTTTTTCTCAGCAAATAAATAACAGTTTTTACCGTGTTATCTTGTAAAGTCCTTCGTACTGGCTCGCTTCTGTGGCCGACATTTTCAGCAGGGCAAATGAGGCGTTGACGCGTCGCATAGCGGTGACGCATAATAGATGCGTGTCATACGCCGAAGCATGTTATTTATGGATTTTTCCAATTTATTTACAATAATTGTACAAATCATGTTATACACAGGAGCGTGTTAAACACAGATTTTTACGGTAATGAGAGTTAAAATAAGAATAAATTTGTACGGATGCTTATGACACTTCATTTTATTTAACTGACCTTTGTCTACACTTCTCTAGATATACACTCACTGTTCACTTTATTAAGTGAACATATTCATCACTCTAACACAAAAAGCTAATCAGCTAATTGCCCGGCAGCAACTCAGTCCGATTAGACATATAGAGGTAGTGAAGGTCAAATCAAGCATCAGAATGGAGAAGAAAAAGGATTTCATTCACTCTTATCATGCATTTCACACACAACCCTTGTCAGGGTTTATAAAGGATAGTCCAAAAATAGAAAATATCGATTGGCATTTGGGTTGAGGTCAGAGATCATAGGAGAATAAGCTGACTGGTTTGAGATTGTAGAAAGGCAACAAGGTATGCACAATGCCATCTGTGACAACCCATGTCAAATCTTGATAATTGGCTGCAGCAGAAGACGACCTCCCACCAGTCAGCTAAAAACACAAAACTGAATCTCAAATTTACACACGCTCCCCAACAGTGGACACAAATGAATGATAAAATATCTGATAGAAAGTAGAAAATTATGGTGCTTTACCTACTGAGACTGCCACACAATTTAGTTGACAATTCTCAAGTTGTAGACCCATTTGCAGGTAGGCGAGCGAGGCAGGAGTTTGAAATGAAAATCACTAGGACTAAGCCAATTCCATTTGCAACTGGGACCTAGACTTCTTAACAAACAGACTGCAGTCTTTGAGGATCGATGACTTCTCGTCCTCCACCATAACCCTCAGCACTGGCTCCCCTCAGGGCTGTGTGCTGAGCTCTCTCCTGTTCACTCTGCTCATGTATGACTGTGCACCTACCCATCCAGGCTGACACATTATAGAGTTTGCAGACGATACAACTGTGGTGGGATGCATCACAAAAAACAATGAGTCCAGCGACAGGCAGGAGGTGGAACACCTGAAGGGCTGGTGCAGGAAAAACAACCTTCACATCAATGTGAAGAAGATGAAGGAGATGGTCATGGGCTTCAGAAAGAACAAACTCACCTACTCCCCCGAACATAGGAGTATCTGCGGTATATGTGGTCTCCAGCTACAAGTACTTGGTTGTGCACCTGAACGACAACCTCAGCTGGAGCAACAACACCACCAGCCTGATCAAGAAAGTTCATTAGAGACTTTATGCCGCCTGCATCATGACGGACCCCACTCAGCACACCCACTTTTTGCCCCACTCCCCTCATGCAAGAGGTTGAGGAGCATTAAGTGTAGAACCACTAGACTGAGGAACAGCTTCTACCTGAAGCTGTTAGACTCATGAATCCCTAACCAGGATTATCACTGTGAAAAAAAAATCACAACATGCTGCTGATTTGTTTCATGTTGCTGTCTTCATTTGTGCACATCTGCTCACACAGACTCATGTTCATGCTGCTGTTTGACATACAGGAAACCCTCGAGGTACGACACCTGCGACCTACGGCAACTCAGACTTACGATTTTATCATATTTAATAAAAATATGATAAAAAAAAAAAAATTATTATATTTTTTTTGTGTGTGTTTAAAAGTTATTAATTTCATGTGTATAGCACTTTGTTGCAGCTGTGGTTGTTTTAAATGGCTTTATAAATAAAGTATAATTATTAATTTTACGTTTTGATTAGAAATTTATCGTATTTACGCAACTTCCGGTCGTTTCCGGTCGCCACTTCCGGTCGCCATTTTACAACAGTACTGCGGTCAATGGAGCTCCAGAGGCTACTGTCAGCTGGCTCCGTGTGCCCGATCAGGGTTGCCTCATACGGATAAATTAGCTGGAAACACTCGGTCAACTCTGTGGACGTCTCAGGTCCGGAGGAGCAGCCGCGGATCGCCCCGCGATCGGCGGCCACAACGCCGCCCGACATGCTAACGACAGCAGCTAACAGAGCAGCTAACACAGGCGAAGACACCGAGCCGACATGCCGCGGAGGGGCCATCTGCGGCCGGGAGCTCGCCGCAAATGTCCGCCTGGCAGTCGGGGGACACCGGCTCAAAGTAAGACATTATATTTTTTATTTATTGTACAGTACAGTATTCATTTACTGTGCAGTTCTGTGCGTGTTTATGGCCTTAGTATGTCTGCTTGTTCAGTCTCATGCCATTAAATATGTGTGCGGCGCTCCGTTAGCGGTATAGCCGCGACCTATGTCAGAAACGCGGACCTACGACAGGCAGGTGTTTTTGGTCCGCGAGATACGACAAAATCGACCTAAGTCACACACGTAGGTCCCAATCCCTGACGTAACTCGAGGGCTTGCTGTATTGTTTTTGTATTACTAGTGCCAGTGTATTTTTAGGTACCGTAAACACCGGTGTATAATACGCTCCGGTGTATAATACGCTTTGGCCAATATTTGGAAATAAATCAGAAAAAACGGTAGATAATACGCTTCGGTGTATAATACGCGCTGCCGTGACAGTCTTTTTTATGGCCACTAGATGGCGCCAGGATACGCCTCCAGGTACAGTCTGCAGGTAAACAGACTACAGGGTGCATTAGCGCCCATAGCGGCCGAAACTGGTACTGCACCATTTTTAGGCCAAAATGAAAAACAGCGAATCAGAGCCAAAAATGGGTCTAAAAATATGGGAAAAAATCTGTAGATAATACGCTTCGGTGTATAATACGCAGGACATTCAAATGAGCAATAAAAGTGCGTATTATACACCGGTGTTTACGGTAATGCTTTTCTGAGTTCATAGCTTAGATCTTATTACTGTTTTTCTTTAACATTTTATACTTTTGTTGAATTGAACTGGTACACTGTGTACACAGTTTTGTTCCACCACATGCATTCATTCATTCAACCTTTATTTAATCAGGTAAATCGTATTGAGCCTCGTGGGCTCATTTACGAAAGTGACCTGCTAAAACTAAAGAACGATGAACAGCAATGGTAGAATTTCCTTAAACAATGAACAATAGAAAAACAAAAGAGAGAAAAACAAAAGAGAGAAATACATAGTTTTTTTTATTTTTTTACAAAGTATCAAAAAACTAGCAAAACATTATAAGGTAGATGTATAAAATCAAAGACAGGAACATATCTGCATTGGTTTTTGCCAGGATTCCAACAGATTCTTAAAACCATTTAAAGAGGTCAAGGTCGAGAGCTTCAGATCTTTTTGTAAGATATTCCATGAAGCAGGAGCGGAGTAGGAGAAGGCCCTTTTTCCAAGTTCAGTCCTCACTGACGGAACACTGCAGGTAATCATGTCCTGAGAGCGCACACTGTAGCTGCACTCACGCAAAGACATGTAGGAGGAGATGTATGAGGGCAGCAGACCAAGAAGTGATTTAAAGATGAAAATGTACCAGTGGAAGAGTCTGCGTGAGGTTAATGATGTCCAGTTAACCAGTGAATACAGGGTGCAGTGGTGGGTACGATAATCACAGCCAGTTATGAATCTTAGTGCACCATGGTAGACAACATCCAACATCCGCAGGGTGCTTGTAGGAGCGTTCATGTAGATAATGTCACTGTAATCAATGGAGGGGAGGAAAGTCACAGATACAAGGCGTTTCCTAGCATTCAGTGTTAGACATGATCTGTTTCTGAAAAAGAAGAATGTACCACATGTACCACATGTGGTGCAAATGACAAATAAAGAAACTCTGACTCTCTGACCAGTATGTCACTCTGTGAGTGCCACTACAGCAGGACAATATTACTTGCAGTGTACCCTCACTGCAGTCTGAACTTGGCAGAAGGGCCTTCTCTGTAACCTGCTGTAACCTGGAACATCTTGCAAAAAGATCTGAAGCTCTTGACCAAGACCTCTCTAAGGGACTTTAAACATCTGCTAAGTTCATCCTAAAACCAAAGCAGACATGTAGCTTTTTTTAAGTATTTTACACCACTTCACAATGCAGCTGTTTTTGTTGTTGTTGTTTTTATATAGTTTTTTCCATTTAATTTTAATTTATATGTTTTTTATTTGTCTGCAATTCATCTCTGTTCTTTCTTTAAAAGAGCTCTCTCTCTTAAATGAGTCCTTTTGGCTCAATGAGAATACCTTGTTGAATGAATGATGCTGTCTTTACTTGCTCTACTCTACCTGTTTGTATTTGTTATTAGTTCTATCTTAACATACAATTTTTGTCTTTCCTCCTATAGAAAAACACTGAGACCTGCCATTCAGTGTTCGCTTAACTTTTCTGTCCATTTAAACCCCAGCCAGTTGACGCAAGATGGCCGCTTATCCTGAGCCTGGTTCGGTTGGAAGTTTCTTCCTGTTAAAAAGGAGTTTTTTCCTTTCCACTGTCGTTTTGTGCTTGCTCAGGATGGGAAACTACGACAAAGTGTAGATTCAGCACAATTTGCTGGCTTCCTTAGATAGATAACTTTACTACAAAGTAATTGACTTTATGCACTGTATGTGAATGTGTTTGTATACTGTAGTGCCCTGAGACAACTTATTTTGTGACTTGGTGCTATATAAAAAAACTAAATTGAGGTGAACTGAACCCCCCCCC
>JBBPBX010000269.1:81017-108257 GCA_038048925.1 Garcialebias charrua
GCACGCACGCACACACACACACAAAGCAGTTGATTAAAAGGTTTTCTCTATGGTGGGGGTAAGATGCAATTGGGAATTTGTTGTCATCAACATTCATAGTTTTTTTTGCAGTTGTAAATCTGGTTTTAATACAAAGTAAATATGCTAATGGCTATTGTGCTTCCAATGGATTGAAAACAACAAACTTGTTAGTACGATCAGTTTATCTATCCATCCATTTATTGTATTTACCTGGTTCCTCCTTTCCGGGTCATGGGGATCACTGGTGCCCATGACCAGCAGTCACTGTGCAAGACACAGGGTACACTCTGGACATGTTGCAAGTCCATCACAGGGAAACATATAGACAGACAACCTCTCACTCAGTTAGCATAATAGGCATGTTTTTGGTCTGTAAGAGAAAACCGGAGTGCCTGGAGAAAACCCACACATCCACAGAGAGAACATGCAAACTACACTCAGGAATGTGCAGGCCAGAATTCAATCATTCAACTTTCTCGCTGAGAGGCGACAGCTCTATGAACTGTGCCACCAGGATGCCTACTTGGTAAGATTCTAATAAATTATTTATCTATAACATATGGTTTTGATTTATTAGTACCAAGTCATCATATGAAGGAATGCTCAAACTGCAACTAAATGCTGTCAATTTCAATATATTTGTAACCATAAAGCAAGTGCAATGTCCTGATGTTATTATTGTTATTATTATTATTATTATTATTTTATTTTTATATTTAATTTTTTCATGTCACCTACCACTTTTCTGATAATAATGAAATAGCAAGGCTGGACAAGTTGGACTTTTCCTTTTTAATGTATGTGTTCCCAGTGGTTTTTCTCCATCTTTGTCTGTTTGCCTTGCAACCTCCCGTTATGGAAGTCGACATTTCCCAGCAGTGTTTGATGTATATCTGACCTTTGATGTTGTCGCAGCATGTCCTAGAGCCTGAGGCCCAATTAAACCTAACAACCCCTGAGACCATCGAACCCTCCCTCTAAGTTATGCTTTATTCTCTCCCCACTCTTTTGCGTCACCTTTTGCCTGCTCTTTTTTAACATCCTTCCTCTTTTCTTGACCTCTTCTGCTCTTTTATCGCAACAAAAAACTTCCTCCCTCATTTATAATAAATTTTATATTTTTCTTTTGCACCCCCCCACCCCCCAGACTATTCATAACTGAAAATCAGAGGTTTTTTTCCTCTGTTTTTATACCTTTTTTTCTTTCTTAACATTTGGGTGATATTTACTAGAAAGCTTGAAATTCCAATTTCATCATTGGGCCCATTTCCTCACTTGATACACAATGTGCTTCACGTGGAGGCAATAACAAGAATTCATTTTTAGTAATTTCAGCAAGTGAAAATGCTGCAGAGTCTCATAGAAGATTCATTATGACCAATGGATATGATGATTGGGTTTATGAGATTCTCAAAACAAACACAGGATATTACATGCCCACATCCTTTATCATCTTGGCAGGATTAATCAGCCAAACATAAGGAGACTCAATATGTGTAACTGAGTGGAGTGTCTTAACCTCTTCTTTTCTGCTTTTCTTTTGTTTTGTTTTGTTGTTTCACTTGCATTGTGGATTTAAAAAGTTGACGGTCAAAAACAAAATTATATATATATATATATATATATATATATATATATATATATATATATATATATATATACAGGTAGCCCTCGAGGTACGTCAGGGATTGGGACCTACGTGTGTGACTTAGGTCGATTTTGTCGTACCTCGCGGACCAAAAACACGTGCCTGTCGTAGGTCCGCGTTTCTGACATAGGTCGCGGCTATACCGCTAACGGAGCGCCGCACACATATTTAATGGCATGAGACTGAACAAGCAGACATACTAAGGCCATAAACACGCACAGAACTGCACAGTAAATGAATACTGTACTGTACAATAAATAAAAAATATAATGTCTTACTTTGAGCCGGTGTCCCCCGACTGCCAGGCGGACATTTGCGGCGAGCTCCCGGCCGCAGATGGCCCCTCCGCGGCATGTCGGCTCGGTGTCTTCGCCTGTGTTAGCTGCTCTGTTAGCTGCTGTCGTTAGCATGTCGGGCGGCGTTGTGGCCGCCGATCGCGGGGCGATCCGCGGCTGCTCCTCCGGACCTGAGACGTCCACAGAGTTGACCGAGTGTTTCCAGCTAATTTATCCGTATGAGGCAACCCTGATCGGGCACACGGAGCCAGCTGACAGTAGCCTCTGGAGCTCCATTGACCGCAGTACTGTTGTAAAATGGCGACCGGAAGTGGCGACCGGAAACGACCGGAAGTTGCGTAAATACGATAAATTTCTAATCAAAACGTAAAATTAATAATTATACTTTATTTATAAAGCCATTTAAAACAACCACAGCTGCAACAAAGTGCTATACACATGAAATTAATAACTTTTAAACACACAAAAAAAAAAAAAAAATTAATTATCATATTTTTATTAAATATGATAAAATCGTAAGTCTGAGTTGCCGTAGGTCGCAGGTGTCGTACCTCGAGGGTTTCCTGTATATATATATATATACATTAAAGGTGCGAATCTTTCAGTGTCTGGCAAATTGATTCAATTCCGATTTTTGGTGTCACGATTCGACTTAAAATCGATTTTTCGATTCAGAAACGATTTTTTTATTGAAATGGTCATACATTTAGCTTCAGTTATGTAACTGACAAGCTGAAAAGAACAACCAACAATGTAAACAAATATAAAATTTGTTTAAAACAATCATTTTAAGCTGAAAAGATTAAACAACAATGTAAACAAATGGAACATTTATTTAAAACAATAATTTTAGGTTCCTTATTGTATCAAATTTTTTGCATCATTTGATATTTATACCAAAAATAGGAACAAATAATACAGGAGTGCATACAATTATGTAACTTACATTACCAGTATTAGGTTAGATTAGTTGCCTGGATTTCTCAAACAATAAAATAAAACTAAAAATCTAGGAACAAATAATTAATCCGTCCATCATCTTTACCCACTTCTTCCTTTTCAAGTCTCAGGGGTCACTGGTGTCCATGTCCAACCATCACTGTGCGAGAGGCGGGGGACACCTGGACAGGTCTCCAGTCCATCAGACAAATAATTCAAAATATATAAATTCAAAGTAAACAGACTTCAGCTTACCACAGTGCATTAACATTTAAAGGTGCTATGTGTAACTTTCTGTAGAGCACAGAACTTAGAAATATTTTCAACAGGCAAAGCATTCTGATCCCTCCCCTTCAGAGCCATATATGGCTCTGCCCCCCTTGCTCTGCTGAAATTCAAATTCAAGCTCTGTTTTTATTGGCTGATTCAAATTCAAGCTCTGTTTTTATTGGCTGGTTACAAACTCTGTTTTTATTGGCTGGTTAACGGTGGGTCACTCTGTGTTTTTAGTGTTTTTATAAATGCTGATAGAGAAGCAAGGGGACTATAGTTTTTTCAGAGATTAGCGCCTCAGGTCGCCGAGGGGCGACTCTTGAGGGGGGGGGGGTACTGTAAGAGTTCTACTGGCTGCAGCTCCTATCCAAGATGGCCGCCTAATTACCACAGCTGCCGGTCATCTCCCTGATGAGACCTTCAACTATATAAGGCTGCAGTCAAGTTCTACTCTTCGCTGGGGCATTGAGCTATTTATGGTATTTATGCTCTCAGCCTGTTTGTTTCCTTAAGAAGAGTTACTAACCTTGTTCTCTGTGCCTCCAGTTCTCCTGTGTCTTTGGATCCCTTCCTGTTCTGCCTTGGGTTCAGTTCCTGGTCCTCGTGCCTGATCCTCCAAACCATCCATCTGTGAAACTGGTTCATCATCCTCTGGACTCACTTGGATTCACTCTCATTCTCTACTCAAACCATCCTACCTTTAAGAGGAAAAACATCACAAATAATCAAAGGACCACTT
The DNA here is from genome assembly GCA_038048925.1 of Garcialebias charrua. Taxonomy (NCBI): domain Eukaryota; kingdom Metazoa; phylum Chordata; class Actinopteri; order Cyprinodontiformes; family Rivulidae; genus Garcialebias; species Garcialebias charrua. Next base: position 84,934 of record JBBPBX010000269.1, read on the forward strand.
CATTCCAATCCATCTGACATCCTGTTTGTTTCTCAGGAGCTCCAGAGGACAACCTGTAAATAGTCACCAGCACAAAATAAACATTGTTTAATTTTTATCTTGTGGAGTCTTGTCTCGTTCCGGGTCTCGTACTAATCTGGGTTTACTGAAATCATTACAGTTTTGGCTTATGGACAGATTAAAGATGTGGGTCACAGGGACTGTGATGATATGAGCAGCCAGCCTTAAGAAATAAGGTGGAAGTTCATCTGGACCTGCAGATTTTTTAGGATCAAGATCTTTTAACAGTTTATTTACCTCACTGACTGAGAACGGAGAAAAAGAGAAGGTGTGATTAACTGATGGTTGACTTGTAGGAGGGATTTGATTTGTAGAAGTTTGATTATTAGATGAAGTGGCTGATTTTCCATTTGTAACTGTGTCAAATAATGAACTAGAAGCAACAAAATGTTTGTTGAAACAGTTCAGGATCTCGTGCTTATTTGACACAGGAACAGAGTCAACAAGAAGTTGTGATGGGAGGTCAGATGATTGGGGGGTGCCTGAGAGAGATTTGATGGTTTTCCAGAATTTTTTAGGGTCGTTTAGATTTTTGGAGGTCTGAGATAAGAAGTAATTACGTTTTGCGGCTTTGATGGCAGTTGTGCATTTATTCCTCAGCTGCCGAAATTTCAACCAATCAGAGTCTGAGTCTGATTTTCTTGCTGCGGCCCAAAGATGATCTCTCCTGTGCAGGAGGTCAGCTAGTTCAGGAGTAAACCAGGGGCTGTCACGGCCCTTTATCCTGAACTGCCGGAAAGGAGCGTGTTTGTTTACAAAGAAAATGAAACTATTATGAAAATAGTTCCAAGCGGTGTTCACGTCGTTGATTAGTAGAATACGTTGCCAATCAAAGTGGGATAGATCCCAAAGGAATGACTGTTCACAGAAACGTTTCAAATCCCTTTTTTGAATTATTCTGGGCTTAGCAGGTGGAAGTTTAGTAGATCTAAGAGCTGCTATTACGGAATGATCACTCAAAATGTTAGCAAATACACCTGTACCAGGAAATTTATGAGGTGCATTTGTGAAAAACAGATCTAAGGTGGAAGATTTTTCGGGACATTTTTTGTTTGGTCTGGTGGGAGAATCGATAAGTTGTGTTAGATTGAGAGATAGGCAACATTCCTTGAATTTATCACAGAGGGGGGTCGACTTATTCCAATCAATGTTGAAATCTCCTACCATAACAATCTCATTGTGTTTTAAATTTCCTATGAATTCAGTCAGGGAGGACAGAGCTTCAGGTGTTGCGGAGGGGGGACGATAACAACCTACAACAGTTAAGATCTGACCTCCCTTCAAACTGATGTTCACAGCTAAAGCCTCAAACTGGTTTGCGATTGTTTTTTTAGATGCAATCCTGGCAGCCAAAGAGTCTCTGATGTAAATAGTGAATCCACCTCCCCTTTTATTACGATCACAACGATAGATCTTAAATTCATTGATTGCCAGGTCATTTTTCAAAACAGATTTGTTGAGCCAAGTTTCAGAGATAACGATCACATCTGCCCCAGAAGAACTGCTTTGTGACCTCTGCTCCTCGCAGCCTCACTGTTCCACCAGCCTCCTTCTCATTCACGCACATGTACTCTGTCTTACTACGGCTGACTTTCATTCCTCTTCTTTCAAGTGCATACATCCACCTCTTCAAGTTCTCTTCCACCTGTTCCCTGCTCTCACCTCAAATCACAATGTCATCTGCAAACATCATAGTCCATGGGTATTCCTGCTTGACCTCATCTGTTAGTCGGCCCATCACCAGAGCAAACAAGAAGAGGCATAGAGCTGATCCTTGATGCAATCCCACCTCCACCTTGAAGCTATCTGTCACTCATACAGCACATCTCACCACTGTCCTGCTGTCCTCACACATGTCCTGTACCAGTCTAACATACTTCTCTGCCACTCCAGATTTCCTCATGCAATACCACACCTCCTCCCTTGGCACCCTGTCATGTGCTTTTTCAAAATCCACAAGGACACAATGGAGTTCTTTCTGACCCTCTCTGTACTTCTTCTAGCCTCGTGGTCTGTGGTTGCATCGGGAAGTGTGTAAAAATAATTGCCAAGTCTTTGTGCAACTTAGTTCGCTGTGGCGACCCCTGAAGAAGGGAGCAGCTGAAAGAATAAGAAGAAAAAGAGACATACTTTTGTGCACATCTACTATAACCACTGCCACAAAGCTTTGGGGAATACATAGCCATTATTTAGCCAAGGTTGAGATCTAGTAGGTCTTTTTTAGTAAAAAAAAAAATAAAAAAACTTTTTTATCGAGTAAGAAAAACTGTGTAGCAACTTTTGAAACCAGTTCATATGGTTTGCAGTACATGTGCTAGTAGCTATACATATAGTCCTGCTGAACACTGCATGCGTCATTGAAGCATGAAATATTTACATTGTGTAAAATGACCTGGGGTGGACGTTTACGTGTACAGAATGTGTTTTCTTATTCATTCAACTGAACAGACACAGTAGTGCCAAGTTAAAACATTTTTAAAGTATCTTTAATTCATTTTTAAAATGCATTCTCCATCTAAACAGTAGTACAGTATATGCAGATTAGATTTAATAATATTTATACTTACATTTCTCTTTGTAACAATGACTGAATATACCACGCCTACAGTTCTTGGACCCAACCAGATGGAGGCGACTGTTGGCCCTGAGCAAAGGCTCATAGAGCGTCCCCCCTCAATTAGGTCCCAACCTTCTGTTCACCACACTGACTCTGGCTGTTAAATAATGCATGCCAGCTGCTGACCTCCCTGACTTCACCTGACAGATATGTCGCTATATCTAGCGATCACATGCACTTACAGTCTGCAAAGTGAGAGAAGGGCTGAAAGCAGACACGTAAATGTGTAGGGATGTGATGAGGCTGCACAGGAGATGCAGGTCATTTCAGACAGCCAGTGAGATGAAGTCTCTTACAAAGAGATACAGCAGAAGTGTGTAATCTGCTGTACAACATAACATTTATTATAACAAAAAATATGTATTAGTGCATCAATTTTAGATATTTCCAATACATAATTGTATAGATACTTTAGCTGATCTACTGAATCCATTTTAGAATAAACTGTTGCAAAATACAGTATCTAAAACCTTACCAGCTAATCTTCAGAAATAATGCCTTTCTTGTTCTTAGGTTTCAAACAAGTTAAATTAAATTCATCAGAACAAAATCAAATCAAGAATCTGATCCGTTTCAAATGCAGGCTCATCATCTTTTAAGTAAATAAATACTACTGCATTCTATGTTTTTTAGATATTTTGGTTAAATAGTTTCAAACCAAACAAATGGACTTTTGATGTTTTACTGCCGGTGACTTTATCCATGAGCTGGACTTGGCCCTACTCTAGTCTATTCAGTTCAGCTTCAGAATTCTTCCATTCACACCTAGTTCCTCCTCGAATCTTGGGACCTACTTGACCACAGTTCCAAGTTGCCTGAGTCAAGCTCAAGACTTGATGTTCTCAGAATGCTTGGCATAAGAGAGACATCAGTCGTGAGCATCTTCTTTACAATAATTAAACCCACCATTTTAAAAACCTTGCAACCACATTTGTTTTTGTTGTTTGTTTGTTTTTAATCTACAATATGGATGTACCCCACCTCTCAATTGTGATGGCTAGATGTGGGCACCAGTGACCATCCCCCCTTCCCCGACTCTAAAAGGAAGAAGCGGGTAAAAAATAATGTATGGATGGATGTTCATAAAATGTGTGAGGGAGTAGTGTCACAGAGCTTAGAGATGATGAGCCAGTGATTGTGAGGTCACAGTATAAAATCCTTGGACTGGTGAAGCACCCACATCTGCTTTTACTCCTGTTTGGCTCCTCGGGGAAGGCCCATAACCTTACCAACTTCTTCCATTTGTTTTAAATGGCAGCCCTCCATGGTAGCTCAGTGATCTATGGTTTTGACAAGAGGATTGTCAAATCTTCATGTGAATTAGCTTGCTGTGAAAAAAAAAAGAAGTCCCTAAACACATAAAACAACATTGGGGTACAACAAGAAGGTTGCTGACAGGTATGTGCTTGATGACTGTTGACAGAAACCAGACAAAGCTAGACCAAATCAACTTGATTAGTTGACTCTGACATTGCCAAAGTAAAATTTGGAAATAGTGAAAGTGGATGGTGAGTGTTTTGTTAATTATTTTCCTTCTTAGCCCATTGCTGTGTTGTGTTTGCCTTGGATAGAAAATTACAACACATAAGCTTGGGATGGCTGTGCTATGATGATCCATCAAACTTGGGAGCCATCAAGACGGCACACAAGATGTATGAAAAACCATCTAGATCATGTAGATCCAATCAGAGTTCAAGCAAGTTGTGGTGAAACTGGACAATGAAAAAAATCATATTTGGTCTGATTATAGTGTAGTAATAAAGGATATGTGTTTGCTTTCACACTATCAATGTACTGCTGATTGGTGTCCCCCGTCCCAGAGGAAAAAGGGGAAATAGTCAATACCCTCTGACCGTCCATTCCTCCATGTACCGTATTTTCCAGTCTATAAGTTGCACCTTTTTGCCTAATTTGCATGCCTTGCGACTAATAGAGAGGTGAGACGTGTTTATGGATTATCCCCCATATTTTTAGACCAATTTTTGGCTCAGATATGACCGTTTTTCATTTTGGCAAAAAATAGTGAAGTACCACTTTTGTCCGCTAGGGTACACCGACCGTTCCCACCTCATGTGTCCGAAGGCAGCCTCCTCTGGTTGGACTGACTCTGTCGCAGCCCGGCCTCCTGCTCTGGAGCTCTGACACTTCCAGAGAGTCCACCGACCGTTTCCAGCTCATGTGTCCGAAGGCAGCCTCCTCTGGTCGGACGCACTCTGTCGCTGCCCGGCCTCCTGCTCTGGAGGTAACTACTGTTAGCTGTGTTTGTTAGCAAAATAAGTCAAGAACCACAGGACAGATTTTTATCAAACTTACAGAAAGTAATCACTGTATGGACATTTACAACTGATTAGCTTTATGAGATGTTTGAGATAAAATTTGAGTTTTATAACCATAAATGTGTTGCGGTTAGCTTAGTTGTTTAGCTAAGGTTAGCTTGTAGCTCCGTGTTTTTAATGGGTACTATTTTGCAAATAGCTCATGAATGACAGGACAGATTTTGTTGAAACTTACAGAAAGTAATTGGTGGGTGGGCATTTGCAAACTGTTAGCTGTAGGAGATTTTTGAGCTAAAATTCGATTTATTTATAGTTTATTTTTGTAGCACACATGACGGTTTGGAAGAAGTCAAAGGGAAACAATTTAAATCCAGCTGATTTGACCATGTTGTGAATTTATTAAGGAACGGTTAAGCTCAGGAACCCTTGTACTATAATGTCAGCTAAGAAATATATTTTTTAAGCATTTATTTAGCTAAATTTTTAAGAAATAAAGCCGTCCACCCGCGCGCGTACACATGGCAAAATACTTATTTTAATCAAGCTGATTTGACCATTTCGTGAATTTATTAAGAAACGGTTAAGCTCGGGAACCCTTGTGCTATAATGTCAGCTAATAAATATATTTTTTAAGCGTTTATTTAGCTAAATTTTAAAGAAATAAAGCCATCTCACCCATGCGCGTGCACGTGGCGAAAATACTTTTTAAATCCAGCTGATTTGACAATTGCGTTCATTTATTAAGGAAAAGTTCAGCTAAGACACAACTTTGCTATAATTTTCAGCAAACAAATAGTTGTTTTTACCGTGTCAATCTTGTAAAGTCCTTCCGTGCTCGCTCGCTCTGTGGCCGCCATTTTCAGCAGGGCAAAAGACACGCTTACGCGTCACGTAGTGGTGATGCATAATAGATGCGATTTAAATAGAGGTGCAACACGTTTATGGATTTTTCCAATGTATTGCCAATAATTGGACAAAGCGACTCATAGAAAGGTGAGACTTATCAGGCGGAAAATACGGTATGCTTTGAACATGGTAACTTAAAAAATAGGTGAACTGCCAACTTCCTTTTTGGTGTATGGCTGCATCTTTGTGTAGGTAAAGGTTGCATTCGAAAAATGGGTTGTCACATCAAGATCCAAGATGGCCATCACCGTATATATGTATAAACTGGCCACCCCAATCAACTGAAGAAACTTTGCTTTCTAGTTTTTATATTGCTTAAAATAAAAGTTTCCTCAAATGTTTAGGGTGGCCAAAGTGGTGGGCAGAGGTTACCACTGACCACTCCCTGGCTCTGCTGTGGCACCTGGTGGTGGATAAAATTGCTCCCTTTGCTTGCCGGGATCCATCACACAGTGCAGTCTACGACAGTAAAAAAAAAAAAAACTGTTTTGTTTGGACACAGTGTAACTCCTACATGCTCAAATTATTTGTAACAAAACTATTAAGAACCTGTCCAGAGTGTTCCCCACCTCTCGTACAGTGACTGCTGGATATGGGTACCAGTGACCCCCATGACCTGAAAAGGAAGGAAAGGGTAAAGTTAATGGATGGATGGATGGCACTATTTTGGTTTACTTGCAGTCCCTGTTTAATTACACTCATCTCAAAAACTACAAATATATTCAAATCTTCAGCAACTGCGAGCATTGTCGTACCACTTGTTCCATTTTGCATCAACGGAAAACTGAAAGTTATGCACCATAACTCATGTTCCCTGAAGGAAGGGAATGAGGTGCAATATAAATGCTATGGTAAATTGCGCTCCGCGCGACTAACTGAAGGAATACAATCACGCCTTTACGGCAGGGGTGTCAGCGTCGCATCAGAGGCCCCGTCCTCTGGGTACTTAAGCCGCTGACGCCCATCCATCAATCTTCAAAATGCACTTCACCAAGCTTTCAGCATTGAAAGGGCCAGGTATGTTGCACCTCGTTCCCTTCCTTCAGGGAACATGAGTTATGGTGCATAACTTTCAGTTCCCTTATCAGTCATGTCACTCGGTGCAACATAAATGCTATGGGAACGTAATTCATTCATGTCCTTGAAATGCTCAGTAAAATGCATCCTAGTGTGAATGTCCACCTTTATTCAATAGGCATCCCAAGGTCGCTTTCTACTATGTCTTAGAAAGGACAACCTGAGTGACGTCACATGCAGTAACATCCGAACTGTAATGCTTTGCAAACGTGTTCATTGAGCTCCAGTTCCCAGCAGCACAGATGTCTTCAACTGGTACACACTTGAACAATGACCACGAGGTGGCCAAGTCCCGAGTGGAGTGGGCACGCACTCCAAAGGGCACCTGTTGACCTTTGCTACTGTACGCCCTTTTTATGGCCTCAGTCACCCAATGTGAGAGGCGCTGCTTTGATAGGGCCTTTCCGGTAGCAGGTGCAGCAAAGCACACAAACAGTTGATTTGTTTTTTCTCCACTCGGCTGTTCTCTGCATGTAAGTGCTTAAAGCTCTCACAGGGCAGAGAGCCTTCAGCCTTTCCTGTTCCTAAGTGAGGACAGGAGCAGGTGGAAAAGAAGAGAGATCAAAGTCCAGACTTCTGGGGTTTACAGTCAAAACCTTGGGGATATATGCAGGATTAGGCCTTAAGGTGACCTTTGACCCGTTAGGGGCGAACCTGGTACACATTGGCTGTACGGACAAAGCATGGAGGTCACCCACACGTTTTGCCGAGCAAAGAGCCAGGAGAACAGCGGTCTTATAAGATAATAAATCTATCTTAATGTCGCTCAGTGGTTCGAATGGGGGGTCACAGAGAGCCCCCAAGACCATACTAAGATCCCATCCAGGGGTCAAGATCCTGCTGGGGGTCTCTTCCTTAGCACGCCCTTCATAAATCTTATTATGAGCGGGTGCGCGCCAGGCATCCTGCTCCCCCAGCCCTCGTGACATGCTGAAATAGCTGATAAAAACACCTTAATGGTTGAGAAAGAACAACCTTTCTCCAGCAGGTCCTAAAGAAAGGTGAGGAGCTGGGCCAAGTCACAAATGTGAGAAAGAACAACCTTTCTCCAGCAGGTCCTAAAGAAAGGTGAGGAGCTGGGCCAAGTCACATGAATAAGAAATAATATTTCTTTCCATGCACCAAGCTTCAAAAATACACAATTTCCGGGCGTAGAGAGAGTGTGTTGACACAGCTCGTGTGTTTTGAATGGTATTTACAACATTCTCGGGCCGGCCTGAGGCCACCAGTTTGTTCCTCTCCGTCACCAAGCTAACATTAGCCACAGTTCTCAGCCTAATGCCTGGTCCCCACTGCACAACTCGAAACGCGCCTGCCGTCCCCTTTTGGCTGCTTGTCAGGGTCCCACCAAACCACTGAAGACCGTCTGATGACGTACACTAGGGGGTAGCAGAGAGGAGGGGTCTAGCTCGTCTTCCGGGTTCAGTTGTTGTGTTAACTGCACCTCGGACGGTCTTTGATGAGATTAAAACGTTTTTTTTTTTATGTTTGGGGTGATCTACACTGGAGAGAACAGCAGCCTGTCAGCAGCAACTGTAAAAATGTCACGTTTCTTACCGGAGTTTGGTTCCAATTCATGGAGGGTCGATCCGGTAAGTTTAAAAAGTCCAAAAAAAGTCCCGTTGTGGTTGTGTAATCAGATAGCAGAGGCTCTCCCGACTGTTTGCCGGATGCGTCGAGCCTCCAGAGATCAACATTTGGGACGTCGGCGGCTCGACGGCTAGGTTGCTTTGGACGCGCGCGTGCCCGCGAAGGGAACTTCGGCTGCCGCCGCGCCGCTTCGATCACTCGAATCGCGCCGCTTCCCTGGTCGCCGTGACTCCACGCGTCTCCTCATAGACTTTGAATGTAAACCGGCCGCTTCAGCCGCCTGAAATCGGGGCAGTGGGTACCAGGCATAAGTGGCGAGACTGTTCCTTCTGGTGACGTGGAGGGTCCCTGGAGAGGAGCAGTTGGTGGAACCAGCTCTCCCTCAAGGGCCCTGATTTCTGCGGTCCCTTGAAGGCCAACCACGTTAGGGAGAGGGCCTTCCTGCAGATGTACCGCCATACTACTCTGATTGAGAGCGTTTGGAGGCAGAGGCAATCTGCTGTCATTATTAGACAAAAGCGGAACAGAATGTCTGTTTTTCCTCTTTTTGTTGGGAGTCATGTTTCGGAGGGGTTGCAAGTTTTGTATACGAGCAGATCTTCTGACTCCAGCCCGTTTCCTGGTTGGGTCTGGTTTACTGGTCTCTGGCCTCATCAGAGCCCTGGAGCCTTACGAACCTCCGGGGAGCTGTGTTTCACCCGGTGGTGGTGGGGGGGTCGTTTAAGAGCAGAGCTCAGTGCAACGAGCGCGGTTACACTCTGTAGGATCACTGCTTGAGCATGGCGTGTCATCCACTGATGATAAGGGGACAGCTTCAGCATGAGGATGTGAAGCTGTTTGAGATGATCCTTTGTGTTGAGCAGACTTTAGATTGGTTGGTGACAGAAAGTTCAGTCCTCTTCGATTAAAGGGAAGAGGAGTCTGATTTAGCCCTGGTGCCATTTCTGTTCTGCACTGAGTGTTTACACACGCTACAGTTTCATCACAACTGTCTTTGTGAACGTGTGATACTGGTGTTGGCCTGCGAGCTTCTGCCGTGACCCCCTGTCACTTAAGCTAGATTCATACTTGACGCGTCGCGCAACGCGCGAGGGTGCGCGCTCCAAAAGTGATGCAATTTCACAGTCCCCGCCCCTGCGCGTTGGCCCCGCGCGTGGGATTAGCGCGTGTCGTGCACCTCTGAATTTTTGAAACTCCGCAAGCCTCTGCGCGCGCGGTGGGCGCTACGATTTGATTGACAGGTCCACACCCGACAGCCTTCACCCTCTTCACGCCGGAGCCTGCAGCTGTTTGCGCCGCTGTGGTCGTGGAGACGGAGTCGCGACGCATGGAGGAATGTTTTGTGACACAAAATGTATTAAATTCTCCTTCGTTCCTGATCTGGAGTCGGACTTTTCTTTTGTTTTTTCGCCAAAAGTCACGTGATCGCTTTCTCCTCCGCTGACTCCATGCATTAAAACCGCAAATAAAGACAACAGTTCAGCACGCGAGCGGAAAGCTATTTGTTTTTGTTGTGTGATTTCAAACAGTTCTTCTTCTACGGTAGATTTCTTCTTCTACACCTTTCTTGCAACATATGCACAGGTTTTAGAGGGTACTGCCTCCTGCTGGTCCGTAAAAGAACAGCACTTTGCCATGCGCCGCCGTGGGACAACTATAAACACAGAGGCGACACTGTAAATGCATTTCGCCGCACGGCACAGTGCACGCGCAGCGCACGCGCGCCAGCCTGCGGAGCGGACCAAAGCGCGAGTCTAACTCAAGGCTGACTGGCATCCATTGAATAGGTGGCCAGGAAGGTGGGTTATCAGATTCTATCGGCGTGTACCCCTGGAGCGCGGACGTGTCACAGGTTTGTTTGATTTGTGTATTGCCGGCCCCGTGGTTTATAACAGAGCAGGGACTGGAACACGTGACCCGCCTCACTTGTCTCTGCAAGGACTAACGGGCCTGCTTGCAGGCGCCTCTGGGCCTGTCTGTTGCAGACAGGCTCGAGGCACCCTGCTGGGGTTTATTGATTAGGCTAACACCCCGTGAACTGCGAGGGAGGGGGGAATAATAATAATAATCATTTTATTTAAAAGCGCCTTTCAGGACACCCAAGGACACTGAACAAACCAACACAGTGTAATACAGAGCAAACATTATCAGCGACAAATTGAAATATAAAATACATAAAGGATATAAAATGGAAGATAAAAATACATTTAGTAAAGTTAGTGATAAGCTAGTCTAAAGAGATGGGTTTTCAGGGCAGTCTTGAACAGAGAAAGGGAGGTGGTGTTTCGAAGGTCTGGTGGTAGGGCGTTCCAGAGGTGAGGGGCAGAGCAGGTGAAGATGGCCCCCGCCCTTTATATCGGTCGGAAGAATAGAGGGGACCGTGTTGCTGATGTTACTGTGTTTGTTGTTGCTCTTTAGTTTTGTTTTTGAGTCAAGAAACAGAGAGGGGCTGTTTTTTTAGATTTATTCGTGCTTATGTGTAACAACATATTTGACTTTATGTCACTCACAGTAGAGAAGACATGATTTGTGCATGAAACAAAGTCACCAGCTTTTTGTACCGTGCTACAAACAAAGTCTGGACGTGAAAAGGTCATTTCCCGTACCGCGTGGGCGGGTGATCCTGTAAAGTCAAGAAGCGGGCCTGGTTCATCAGGCACGCTTCTGTCTGGTGTCCCGATTCGCCGAGGAGGCCCTGTGTCGGACCGCCTGGCGGGGAACAAATCTGTTTTTACTCCAGGCGTGTTCGGTCCGAGGTGGGCCCGGCGGTGGTCTCTGCCGGTGCTCGGCCTCGTATGCCGGCCGCTTTTGCGGTGGGGCACGTGTGGCTGAGTGGTGTCGAGGCTGCGGGGCTCTGCTCCCAGCTGACTCCCTGGGGGGGGGGTGAAGGCTCTTCTGGGGATGCCTACCCGGAGAGCCTCAGCCTGTTTGCGCCTCTGGTCCAGCCTGGTTTGAATTCGATCCAGAGCTTTTCCAAACAGTCCCGTCGGTTCTATCGAATGGTGGAGAAAAGGAATTCTTTGTCCCTCCGGGAGGTCAGTTATGGTCATCCACAGATGGCGTTGTGCGATGACCACCTCAGCCATGCCTCTGCCTTGTGCAACAGCTGCTGTCCCCATCATGCGGAGCACAAAGTCTGTTTCCCTGCAGGCTTCATCCAGCACGTCGGTGGCAGCTTTCTTGTTTGTCATTACCTGGAGCTCATGCAGTTTTTCAGCCAGGTACGCTTGCATCATGGCGGACACGTTCATTGCGCGCGCCGCGAGGCCCTGCGCTCTATAGCATTTCTCGAGCAGAGAAGCCGAGGCTCGACAGGCTTTGCTGGGGAGAGTTGGTTTTGTCCTGGATGACTTGGGAGCCAGATGAGACGCCAACATGTCCTCCATTTGAGGCACATTGGCTATACCCGCTTCATCCATCCCATCCACGTCGAGGAACTGCGAGAGCGGCAACAACATGGGAGCTCTGGGCTGAGACCAGGTGCGAGTCAGCTCTGTGAGGAAATCTGGAAAGATGGGCATCCTTTGCCTCGTGGCGGCCTGCTGCTTCGAATAAAAATAATTTTCTGCCAATCTCGTGACCTGTTGACGAGGTGGAGGCTCCGGCCATGGGATCTGTAGCGCGTTTGCTACTCTGTGACACAAGTCGAACAGAGCAGGGATGGAAATGTCTGTCTCCGGAGCATAGGCGCCGGGATACGGGAGAGGTCTTCTCCCTGTTCCTCGTATTCAACGTCGGTGTCATCCGCAGAAAATTCACCTGAGGCTGAAATTGAGATCTCGTCCTCGTTCATCATGCCTCGAGTGTCGAATTCGACTTCAAGTCCACCATGGGAGCCAGCACATCTGGGCTGTCGCCCCATTCGACTCGGGTGCTGTCATCCAGAGAGATGCTCTCGAACTCCGGTGTGGGAGTGAGAGGCTCAGTAGTGTCCGGGTCTTCTGGCACCACAGCGGCGCCCATGGCCTTGGCGACGAAGTCCGCCCGGTGCCTCCTCACCGCCTCCAGCATCTGGCTGCAGTGTGGACAAGAGTCGGGCGTTCCAGCGCCATCTTCGCGTGCAACACTCCCAGGCAGACAGGACAGGCCTCATGGGTGTCCGTCGCCGAGAGGGAAAAACCGCAGCCACTGGGGCAGGCGCGCGAGGTTGGGCTCCCCGTCCTGCTGGTCTTTTTCGGAAGTCTTGTCTTTCGCTTTCCTTTCTCCGGAGGCATGGCCGAGATAAGACGAGCAAGTCCTTCCAAAATCCTTTTTCTTTTTATTTGAGACGTCTCCTCCGTCGCGTCGCTTTCGCTGGCTAGCCTGCTATGAATTGGCAGAGGTAGCAGTGTGACGCAGTTAGCGCCGTCGAGCGAAGCAGTCTGCGGAAATAGGAGAAGAAAAAACTTAGGGGCTAGGGAAAAATGTGCCGGACTAGCTTTCGCTAGCCCAGCCGTACGCAGGAATAATTCTCTGTACGCCCTGTGTAGGGAGCAAGCTCACCTCTGGTCGAGCGATGAAGCAACAGAGAAGTCCCGCGAAGAGAAAGTTCAGGTTTAAGCGAGGTGAAGGGCAATAAGAGAATGATGGATGGCGTCAGCGCCTTAAATACCCAGAGGGCGGGGTCTCTGGCGTGACGCTGACGCCCCTGCCGTAAAGGCGTGATTGTATTCCTTCAGGTAATCACGCGGGGGCGCAATTCCCATAGCATTTATGTTGCACCGAGTGACATGACTGATAAGGGAACAGTTTGTAGAGCAGGGGTCACCAACCTTTTTCAACCTGGGAGCTACTTCGTGGGTACGGAGTGATGCAAAGGGCACCAGTTTGATAAACGCTTCGGAAATAACAAATTTGCTCAGTTTGCCTCTTAATTATACATTATTAATGAATCATGATAATCATATGAAGATGCATCAGATTTCTTACAATCATATGCAATGACAAGTTGGGAAAGAGATATCAATATTCAAAACTTTATTAATCACAGTAATTGATACATTTTCAGATGATCACTCATATTTTATAGAAAAAATGTCAAATTTTCATAAGCCAATAACAAATCATTTTAAGCACCATGTTGTAATGTACTATGTTTCAAAAAGTTGTAATGCTAAAGGACAATCAAATATTTATAAAAATCATATATTTCACAAATACCGGTACATATTTTTAAGTAAATCTTGTAACATTTTGAACGAATTACTGAATCTGCTGCATTTTTAAGAAAATAATAACTTACATGTCATGAACACATGTTTAAATTGAACAAAATTCTTTAGTACCGGTACTTTAATTTATATTTGCCACGGCACTGCCATGTTGCCACTGACATCTGGTCCCTTTTAGTGGGAAGACTGGCATTGCATGCTTTTCACCAGTGCACTGTAATCTGGTGTGTAACTTGACACTGCAACTGTGAGTGACTCTTTCAGATGTTCATCAGTGAGGCGTGTTCTGTATTTGTTCTTAATGAAGTTCATGTCAGAAAATGCTGATTCACAGAGATAAGTTGAACCAAACAGGCTGGAAACCTTCATAGCTGCTGTGCATACACCACTGTATTTCTCTGTGTCAACAAGGGACCAAAAGTTTGGTGCATCCTTATGGGCTTTGAGGTGGAGGTCATTTTGCAGTGTTATGATTTCAATCTCCACCTGTCCAGCATCCAAGCTGAACATTGCACTAAGTTGCTCAGCAAAGCATGTCGTGTTTACATTAATGAAAGGATTGGAAATAAATGACACACATGTCTCAAGCTGATCAAGGCCACAAAACCTATTATTAAAATCCTGCCCAAGTCTGTTTATGACGTCACAGTACTTTTCTGCAACTTTTTCAAATGTCTCAGATGCAGATGGGTTGTCTTTCAGCACTGACTGCACAGAGGGAAAGTGAACCACGTTTTTTCTCTGTAAATGACATGTGAAAATGTTCATCTTGGCTTTAAATGAATTTAAAGCACTTATCATATCAACAACAGTCTTGTCTTTGCCTTATTGCTCGCAGTTCAAGTGATTCAGTTTCCCAGTAAGGTCCGTCAAAAATGCCAGGTCAAGTCTCCACTCTGTTTCCTCTAGCAGTGAGACATCTTGGCCTCTGGATTGCATGAACTCTTTGATTTCATCCAAAAGTGACAGAAAACGAAGTAAAATTCGCCCCCTGCTGAGCCATCTGATTTCGGTGTGTAGCAGCAAGTCACCATATTCAGCTGACATCTCCTCCAGTAACACCTTGAAAATTCTGTGCTGTTTTGCTTTGGATCGGATGCTATTTATGATTTTTACAACAGGAGTCATCACATGCTGAAAGCCGATCACTTTTGCACACAATGCCTGCTGGTGAATGACACAGTGATAATGCAGAAACTTGGGAAAGTCTGGGTCACCTTGACAGTGAGCGATGAACCCTGAATGTCGGCCAATCATAGCAGGTGCCCCATCTGTAGTCAATGCTACCAGCTTTTCCATCGGTACCTTTCTGTGTACAAAAAACTCCTTCACTGTTTTATAAATGTCAGCTCCCCTCGTGGTTGTTTTTAAGGGGAGTAATGTCAGGATTTCCTCTCTGGTGGAAAAATCTTCAAACACCATCCTGACAAAAATCGATAGCTGCGCTGTACTGCTGCTGTCCACGGACTCGTCACACTGGATGCTAAACCACCTGCACCTTGCCAGATCCTGGTCCAGCTGTTCAGCCAAGTTATCAGACAAAACTGACACACGTCTAGCCACCGTAGCTGCTCCCAGTTGAACGTCAGAGAGAGTGGAGATCAGCTCGGCTCCATTTTTTTCATCCTTGAGTACAGCGTTAGCAATAATAATCATAGCTTCTTTGACAACTTCTCCGTCTGAAAATGCCTTCTTCTTCTTCATCAGAAAATGTGTAGCTCTAAACGAGGCTTCCGTTACTTTTTGTGACTTTTTGGTTGGTTTTGTGAAAAAAGACTGTTGCTTACCCAAAGCTGTCTTTAGTTCATGGGCTTTTTCTGTCCGTAATGCGCTTCCCGGTGGGTAGTTCTCATTGTAGCTTTTATGACTCGTAGTGAAGTGTCTCTCCACATTGTGCTGCTTCGCCGTCGCCACAGTAAACCCGCAAATTAGACACACACAGGCTCCTTTCACAGTTGTAAAAAAGAACTCTTCTTCCCATTCGTTGCGAAAATGATACGTTTTCTTTCTTTTTTCTGCCATTTTGTAGCTAGGAAACTGCTTTCACCGATCTCCTCTGGCACCTGCTAGTAGCAAACTTTTCAGGACCACTGATTAGCTGGCTCGCGCAATACGATTTGTTCAGAGTTCACCAAAGCGTTAAAAAAAAGTAAAATAAACATGTTTTTAAACTATGTTTTGAATTACAAAGTACTAAAAGACATTTTCAAAGTCAAAGTCAACTTTATTGTCAGAACTGCAATATGTACAGGACATACACAGGACCGAAATTGCGTTTCTCTCAGTCCCTCGGTGCAACAGTAACCATCTAAACACTAAACACTAAAACATTTAATACACATAAGCATAAAATAGTAAAAAAGTGTAACACTGTCCTGAGTTTTTTCATAATAGTATAAAAGTATGAAAATTTACACCAACACTGAAACACCAAACACCCCTAAAACACCAAACACCCAATGAACATAAGCATAAAATGAAATAATAAAAGTGTAATACTGTCCTGAGTTTTTGCATAGTAGTATGAAAAGTATAAAAACGTAAATCTATAAAATAAACTGAAGTTTCTAGCGTTGACATTTGCAAAGAGTGGCACAGCAGCATATAAGTTAATGTACACAGTATATGTATGAGGTAGTTGATGTTGGTATAGAGGCAAAGTGGCATATGCAGTGAGGCACATAAGGCACATTTGGCATCCTTAGATAAGGCTAGTCAGAGAATGCTGTATATGTATCTGCAGTAGTGTAGATAAAAGTAGTGTAAATGTAAACAGTAGTAATAAATGTAAAGCAGTAGTAATAAATGTAAACAGTATTAATAAATGTAAACAGTGAATGTAAACAGTAGTATGACTATAGGCAGTAATGTAATACAAACATTAGTGCAAATATGAGAAGTAGTGCAAACTGAATGAACACATGACCGAGAGTTTAGTGAATAACCCGTTTGATGACACAGAGTCCAGTGTTAAAAACTTTGTGTTGAGTGGTAATGTGTGAGAAAGTTTTTTGTGTTAAGGCAGTTCAAATGGGAGGGGAGGCAGAGCAGGCAGAGTGTTTAGCATTCTGACTGCCTGATGAACAGAGCTGTCTCTCAGTCTGCTGGTACGAGCCTGGAGACTCCTCAGTCTCCTCCCTGATGGCAGCAGTCTAAAGCGGCTGTGTAGTGGGTGTGTGGGATCACCTGCCATGCGGTGGGCTTTCCGAGTGAGGCGTTTGCTGTGTAAGTCCTGCAGTGAGGGCAAGGAGGTGCCGACGATCTTCTCAGCTGCTTTCACGATGCGCTGGAGGCTCTTGCGGCAGGATGCAGTGCATGCACCAAACCACACAGTGATGCAGCTGGTCAGGACACTTTCTATGGCACCTCTGTAGAAGGTGCACATGATGGAGGTTGAAGCTCCAGCCCTTTTCAGCTTGCGGAGAAAGTAGAGGCGCTGGTGAGCCTTCTTCGCCAGTGCTGCAGTGTTCCTGCTCCAGGACAGGTCCTTTGAGACGTGCACTCCCAGGAACTTGGTGCTGTCCACTCTCTCCACTGCGGTGCTGTTGATGGTCAGAGGGGCATGTTGTGCATCCCTCTTCCTGAAGTCCACGACAATCTCCTTTGTCTTCTCCACGTTGAGAGTGAGATTGTTGTGTCCGCACCACAAGGCCAAGCGGCTCACCTCGTTCCTGTAGTCCGTCTCATCGTTGTTGCTGATGAGACCTACCACTGTTGTGTCGTCCGCAAACTTGATGAAGTGGTTGGAGCTGTACGATGGTGTGCAGTCGTGTGTTAGCAGGGTGAATAGAAGGGGGCTCAGCACACATCCTTGTGGGGCCCCTGTGTTCAATGTGATGGTGCTAGATGTGTTACTCCCGATCCGTACTGTCTGTGGTCTCCCGGTCAGGAAGTCTAGCAGCCAGTTACACATTGAGGTGTTCAGCCCCAGACTGTCCAGTTTATGGATGAGCTGTTGGGGGATGATGGTGTTGAATGCCGAGCTGAAGTCGATGAACAGCATTCTAACATAAGAGTCCTTCGTGTCCAGATGTGTGAGAGCTGTGTGGAGGGCAGAGGAGATGGCATCGTCGGTTGAGCGATTAGGTCGGTATGCAAATTGGAAGGGATCCAGGGAGGCAGGGAGGACAGATGTGATGCTTTTCATGACTAGCCGTTCAAAGCACTTCATCAGGATGGGGGTGAGTGCTACTGGGCGATAGTCATTGAGGCATGCGGGCGTTGCCTTCTTTGGGACAGGGATGATGGTGGTGGCTTTGAAACAGGTGGGGACGATGGCCTGGCTTAGTGAGATGTTAAAGATGTCCGTGAAGACCGCTGCGAGTTCCCCTGCACAGTCCTTCAGCACACGACCAGGTATGTTGTCAGGACCAGAGGCCTTCCGGGCGTTAATCTTGATGAATGAACGCCTTACGCTGTCTGAGGACAGCGCCAGCACCTGGCCATCAGGAGAGGGGGGGAATTTATGTGCAGGTGTGCTGTTACTTGCCTCAAACCGAGCGAAGAACTCATTCAGTTCATTCAGCGTAGAGGTTGAGCTGTCACAGGTCTGGGGGGGGGTTTGTAGTCTGTGATGGTCTGTATTCCCTGCCACAGACTGCGTGTATCCTTGCTGTCCTTGAAACGGTGAGCTATTTTCCTGGAATACTGCTCCTTGGCCTCACTGATGCCCTGGGTCAGGTTCTTTCTGGCTGCCTTCAGGCCCACCTGATCTCCCGCTTTGAAGGCAGCATTCCTGGCTTTCAGGAGTCTGTGAACCTCAGCTGTCAGCCATGGCTTCTGATTAGCCCGAACAGTGATGGTTTTGAGGTTGGTAACATCATCAATGCATTTTGAGACCAGATTATATATTTCACTCAAAAAATAAAGTTTTGATGGTTCTATATGATTTCAAAAACAAAATATGGATAAAATAACATATTTTCATTTGTAAGGGTGGAACTGCCTCAACTCTTTTTAGGTGGATGGGTTCTGCTGTTATTGAGTTAAACTCTAATGCTGTTAAAAAAAAAGTCTGAACTTTGACCTAAAGATTTCAAGCCAATTACATCTTTCTTATTTAACCCACTTAATAACTGTTTTAAGTCTTTGGGACTCTTGTGCTAAACGGTCAACCAGTCTCATCGTAAAGACTAAATATTTAGGCATGTCTTGCAAAACTCATATTGCACTCAGGCTGTAAAGGACAAACATTGCCTCATGATGACACTGCCACCACTGTACAGTACTGTACTTCACATTGGTGCTGCACTGATGACAGTTTTTTTTGTGTCACGTGTCACACAGAGTACCTAGACTAGAGTCCAACAAGAGTACATTTTTTTAAAGCTTAATTTCTATGTTCACGACACGTACACAAGTCCTTAGGACCACATTGACATGCATGCCTCCTTCACCACAGGGTAGAGTTGCATTCAGGCCCAAAAAATCCAATCCAACCTGGCCCCAGCCCGCAGTCATCATTTCGGAACCCGGCTCGACCCGATGAATTAACAGTACCGTAATTACAGGTCCGAACCACCCCCATGACAGCTCTACCACAGGGTTCACTTCATGCTTCCACAGTTTTACACTCCAGCTCAGCGTGGTAATAATGCTGTTGTTTGTCAGTTGTCTGTTGGAAGGAAGACATTTGAGAACATTGTCACAGGTTGACATCATGCTTTGTGTCCTTGTATTCATACATAGAAGCAAATTTCTGCACATGGCACCTCAAATGTATCACCTACAGGCTTCTGCAGAACTTGGCTGATTATGTGAAATGTATGCTTGTATTTGGATGGCACATGGTAGGAGACAACTGGTGCACAATGAGGGTTTTATATTTTTAGTTAGTCTTTCAGTCACACCTTGCCCCTCCCTCTCATTTTTCTTCCCCTCAACCTGCTTTATTCATTAGCCTCTCTCCAACTCATTTCCTCCCCTCTTCAGTGAAAACACATTGCTTGAAGGGAACATTCAAGGGATTTACATGTCTGGCCATGTTGACTGATATGAAAACCATACATGCAAAAAAATCATATTTTTTTAGTTTCTGCCCTTTGTTAATTTGGTCAAATTATTTGAAGTATGATGGGTGATCAGGGATGTTGCAACACTGTTATGCATCCAACACGACAAAAGATAATATACGACAAAAGATAAAGATAATAATGTAAGATAAGATCAGAACAGGGGGTACACAGCATGTGTGCTGTGGGGGTGGTGGGTGTTAAAGTGTTTTTTTTTCCTCCATCCGATTCTGTTCCAGCATAAACCAAGCCAGTTGCAGGTGTGCAGATTCTTCCCCTCTTTTTTTTCTTCTTCTTTGCTTTAGTTAGTTCTGTGAAACAGCTTTACAGAATATAAGAAACTGGATTTATCGACAAACTTACTAAAATGCATTTTTCACAAATAAAAATCCAGAGCCATTTGGCTGTACGTTCAGGAAATGTATTCCTCACGACCGTGCAGGTAAATTTACAGCTGTGAATTAATCCTCTTTACTTCTAGCTGAGCAAGTTTCTGCTCAACCATTTGAGTTTCCGTTTACTAAAACGTCATATCTCCAGTCAGCACTTTACAGGAAAATATTTTATTCTGGTCTTCATGATTTTTGATCTGACATGCTTAATAGTTTCACGATGTTGATTTATACAGCAGATAATAGCCAGTACTTATTATTTAACATATTGTTAAACTGAATTACTACTAATTTTGCTTTAAATGCTTGCAAAAACTTATTTTATATCTGATATTGAAATTATTCTATTTTGCATGTTTGTGCAACAGTACTTGAACAACACTTACACAGTATTTAATCATTATCTAACTGATGATTTTCTGTGATTATTCTCTATTTCCATTATTTTAACCGATTTTATTATGTTTCACACAAGCAACCTGTTATGATCTCTGTGTGCCACTTCAAAATAGGAAACGTTTTTTATTTATTTTATTTTTTCGTCACTCTGTAGGGCTTTATTGCGGGTCTCTGCTTGCAGAATTGTCTTTGTGCAGAAAAAGAACCTCAGTGTCTCTACTGTCCACAGCCCATTAGAAATTAGAAAACCAACCGTGAGACGAGGGCTTATGGGATGGGGTTCTCAGTGTGTCCTGATGATTCAGGGTTTTATGTTGTGACAGCAGTGGAGCTACAGTAGGAAAGACGAGCCAGGTCTCTGAGGCAGCACTGGTTTCTCTTTCAGCATCGTTGCTGTGCTCGATGAGGACTTCTGAGTGCTCATTATTCTCATTGCTATATTTTTGTAGTTATTTGTTTTGTTTTCAGGAAACAACACAGCATGAAGGTTTTTAATGATGCTGTTGAAGCTTTGGATGCTAAGGATTATTGTGCTGCACTTTTCTCAGACCTGTCTAAAGCGTTTGACATTGACCATGACATCTTATGTCATAAGCTCTCAGAAATTGGTTTCTCAGATCACACCATTGGTTGGTTCTCTAATTATTTATTGGATCGGAGCATAATGGTATTTTATTGAGATTTTCTGGATTGTTTTGTTGTAATGTCCCAAGCTAAAACATGATGCTGGCTCATTAAGAAAGCAGTTTTATTGTAGTCATCTCTTGAGGACAGCATGTCCACCTGCCACACAGTTCTGCAGGTTTTTACTTGTAGACATTTCTCGTATGACGCTTGAAGAATTTATTTCTCTGTTTCATGTTGCATAGCGTTTTCCCAAAACTTCCTCTCTAAAGTCCAGTTCAGACACTTTCACACCCTCTGCTGAATTGAATTTCCCCTCCTCCCTCTCAATTCATTTTTTCTCTCTCTTCTAAACCCCTCTTTCTCCCCCTAGCTGCGCCTCCCCCCTAAGTTCATTTGAAAACAGGAGCTTATAGAGATCACTTCTGGAAGGAGAGGGTTCTTGTTGGCGTTTTCTGAGCAGGGGGAGAAGCAGCCTCCAGACGTGTGGCTGGTTGCTGTTGTTTTTTAAGAATGCTGTCAGAAGTGGCTCTGCTGATGCTCATCTGCCTCCACATGCACGTGCAGGGGAGGCTGCGCTCACAGGTAGGATCACCTCCTGGGTCCAGGAGGAACCTGGGGAAGAGTGGGGGGTCTTACCCACGGCTGCTCAGGTGGTCTCCTTTACGTGATGAACTACATGTACTCTGTGTGAGTTTGTCTTGGACTCTCTGTTGACTCTGTGTTGTCACAGGAGAGATTTTAGCTTCATTTATTTAACGTGGTGATGAAAGTTGGTCTGATGCGGACATCTGGGTGTATGGCAGTAAAAACTACATAAGCTTTCTTTCCAAACAGCTTCTCGTGCCTGTAAGCAGCTCTGGACGGTGTCACTCAACATCCTGGCTGGTTATTGCAGTTCTGTGATCCTGTGGTCCCTCTGCTGAGTGGAAGTATTTACTGTACTGCTGTTTTCACTCCGTGAGACATTAACTTTTCCACAGCACATGTGTTGGCTGCTCCTGGGATTGTTTTTCTCTCCTACTGGAGGAGTCAGTCTGCTGGGGCTTTAAGGATGCACTTGGGACTCTTAGAGATGCTGGACTGTGAGTTGCCAGTTCAGTGTGACGTTTAATGTGAACCTGAAGAGCAAACAGCTTGGTGAGGATGCTATGTGGCTTTTATATAGACTCCCATCTCGTTTACATCACAAATGTGCCTAGATGCAAGAGGTGTGGATGCTTGAATGTTAGAAAAATATTGTCCTCTTTGTTAAATGAGCGATACACATTTAGAGGCGTTTTATCACCTGCCACTGAGACGAGTGACATGTGGTTGCCTGTGTGAGTTTGCCAAGTTAGCAACATATCTCATGAACCAGTGAGCAAATTTGATCAATACCTACCAAATACTTTTAGACGCACACCTACAACTGATTAACTTCTACAGTCAACTCAGTTTAAGATGGCAGTCACAGTTAATTTCTCTCTTTTGCGCTAGATGAAGACTGTTGCTCATACCCTCTCTCCCTCCTCCTTTTTTGCTCTCTCGCCCTGTCAATGTCAAAGCCTCTTTTTACGCATCTTCTGAATCAAAAATCATTATGGATTTGGTCAGCTGGTCTCTCAACACAATTGATTAAAAAAATTCCACCAGACAACAGGGTGCTGGAGAGCCCTCATGCCCTGAACAGACCCGCGCAGCTGGGTATGTCATTGATTCCTGGGGGGAGTGGAAGATGATGTGCCTATCTGTGCTGTCCGTGGAGGATGTAGAAGATGTGTACATTATTAGATTTATGACAACAGGGTTTCTGCTTTTTGGAATCAGCGGATACCTAGGATATCAACAAATTAGGAAGCCGTCGACAGCAGTTTTGGCCATGGTAAAGCTACCGGTCTTATGTGAAGGATTAATTTGTGCCTTGAACTCTCAGACTGCTTAACAACCTCAACCACAAGCTGGACATGATTTCTGAGAATCGTAGGCCACCTGCGGCTCCTGGAACTCGCCGGCATGAAGGATTTGATCTTCGAGAATGATAAATCGAGCACGGACCGGGTGGAATGTCCACTAATTCTGGCTGTTTGGATTCACCATTGAGTGTACCAGCAGAACTTGAAGGCAGACAGAAAACAGAGTCTGGTGGCCCAAACAATTGTTGTTCATCTGAATTTGGCCACACCGCTGGCCTTGGACAGGCCAACTTATCTCAAATTACTTCTAGAGGATACGTAAACTAG
>JBBPBX010000269.1:108266-123893 GCA_038048925.1 Garcialebias charrua
GTGGCCTTATCAGACCCATGATGCTGATAGACACTGTACCATGTTGTCATAATTTTGGAACTTTCTGTAGTGTCTATGGACAACTGATCTCGTTTGTTGACCTCTATGCATTAATGTATTATGATGTCATAGTATGTTGCTGTTTTATGTTGCGAGGTCTTTTTCTTTTGCATCTTATGTCTTGGCCAGGACATGGTGTGAGACATGATTTTTTTTTTTTTGAAGGTTTGAAGGGAACTCCGTAAATTCTTAAATTGTTTCTTCAATCTATTTTGCATATCGTCACATTTGGCAGTCAGGGCCAACTCTCTATGGAGCAGGTATCGCAGCGCCCTCTCATGGCGCCTCACGGTGTCCTCATCAGCACTGATGCGGTCCTCCGCCTCTCCGGCCCTGTTTTCTAATTTTGTTATTTTGTCACCCAGCTCTTTAAAATATGTTTCCAACCTTGTCAAAGAGTTTGGTTTGAGCATGTCCCTCTAGGTTCTCTCTTCTCAGTCTCTCCAGTTCTGCTATTATCTTAGACTCAGATTCAGGTGTGCTAGCACCTGTTGCTCCACCCGATGTAGCTTGTAGCATTAGCTATTTCAAATGTTTGCCTTTGTCCTTCGTTTGGTCTGTTTGTTTGAATCTTGTCGTCTTACAGAATATGCCATATTGTTTTTGTCAAAAATCGCTGAGTTTTGCAGTAGTTTTGTTAGGGAACCACTTTAAATGGACAGAGCCTGTTTCTTTGCTGCTACCTGTAACATGACGTCACCGGAAGTCCATACACCAGGTTCACAGCAGGTTTGTATTAAGGTGCCACACAGGATAAGATCACGGTGTGTTCAAAGCCAAAAAATAAAAGTGTGTTTTTAAACGAGATTTAAAAACAGGAAGAAAGGAGGCCTGTCTGATACTCAAGGGTAAATTGTTCCATAAGCTCGTCTGTGTTTCAGGCCTGTTTGATTTTAACGTACTGTGTGAGCAACGCTCTGTTGTGGAGTGTGGAAGGCTCAGTGGTTACAGTCCAAAACTCTCAGAACTGGGCTCTCGTTGTGGTTTTAGACCAATGTCAGTTTTCACGTTAGTGTTTCCAGAGCCAGAAGTGAAACCTGAGGGGAAAAGATGCAAATTGAACAAAAATATGTTTGTTGTAATTATGAAGTAAAATCCTCCTCGCAGATGCACAATTAGCCTAAAGTTAATTTTGTTTTGAAATCTTCAGCATTAAAAGACTGTGGCTTTGTCACTGCAATTTGTTAATGAAGTTTATGTCTGTGTCAGATTAATTAATTTTTTAATTTAGCTCGGTGTCTTTCAGTGCTGTTTTATTGCACACGGGAATATAAATGATCAGCTGCCTCCTGTTGTTTAGTTGCTTTATTAATGTTGCATACAAAAATGACAATTTTTTGTTTCAGTTTTGTTCACTGCGTTTTTACTGTATGAAGTATTTACAGGGAGGTTTTCAATAAAGTGTCATGTAAACTCTGAGTTCATTGGTGATTTAGATCAGTGCTGGTTGTGCTTTAAAGGCCAGAGCTTTCCTTTTATTGTACCTTTCTTTTTTGGACATGAAAATATCAATAATTTAACACAGCAGTTCATAAAAACTAAAAATCTTGAATCCCACCAAAGAAATTACTATAAACTACCATGACCTGATTACTTAAATACTTTAATTTGCTAATCCTTTCTCTTTGCTTATAATACTTTTTATAGTGAATTTAGAAAATCAGAGCTAAAAGTTATTATTATTATTTTTTTATCTTTTAGTTTGAGGAACAGTTGCTTTAAAATTGTGCTTACAGTGGAAATGTCAAACATATAAGAGTAAAATAAGACCTCGTAAATGACTTTAATTGATGTTGGTGTCACACAAAACCAGTGGCAGCGTCACTTCCACAGACACAGATGTTGTCTGCTGCTGCTCATTAGTTTCACAACAACATGTGGGGGGCAGATGCTGGTGGTTGAGGTAACTGCAGGTCATCATCGTTTCATCCTAAAAGTGTTTTCTCAAATAAACAGAATATCTCTCTCACAAATAAATTTAAAACAAAAAAAAATTGTTTTAATTTTAATGTATGTGTTTGTCATCTCTGTAATGTCATTCCCAGTTCCAGCATCACATATTGAAAACACTTCCTCTGTAAGGTATTTGTTGTTGGGATGATATTTTGTTTGTTTTTGCCTCCTGGAAGCCAAGTTAGGCTTATCATAACTTTAGTGGCTATTCCCCCACCAAAAAAAAAAAAAAAAACTTTGCTCCTTATGTAAAAAGCTGCGGAGACCCCAGGCGTGTGCACCAAATAGCCCTCCTTTAACCTTCTGCTCATAAATAACTTTTGAAATACTGCTTTTCCTCTATCCCAGGATGCACATTCATGTGAGTTGTGCAAGTCATATTCCAGCTTTTGTTCCCAAAGTTTTACCAGAAGTTGACTCAAATCTGTGCTTCACTACTCAGGAACATTTTGTAGGAACTGAATGCAGGAAAATGCAGGAAAACTGTGAGAACATACTGTAACTGGTATGATCCAGCATTCTTTATCACTATTTGATCTTTTGTTTTTGTTTAATATTTGCTCTAAATCGGGTGAGAAACTAAGTGGGAGGCTGCCAAGACACAGATTTTAAGGTTCTGGTGGGAGTCCAGTGTGGATTTATGAGGATTAAAACTGCTGCACACCTAGAAGTTGATTGTCGGTATTAGAAACTGGTGGGGTTGCAGATTTTGTCTACAAGAAAATATTCAGAAGTGACTCATTACATGTAGCCTGGTTTAAACCAGACCCTTGTCCTTCACTTCGCTTCGTACTAGGGTCTGGACTTTTCCCATTGAAAAACGTTTCTTGCTGGAGGCGTGGCCTCTGCTGAGGAACAAAACCATTGGATATTTTGAACAGGGAAAGCATTCTGCTCCCTCCCCTCAGAGCCACCCCCCGTGCTCTGGTGAACTTGACTGACAGCTGCTCCGCCTCTTGCAGCGTTTCTCTCGCTGCGCAAACTCAGTGTTTATATGTTATAAAACGTTTTAATACAATAAAATCAAACCATGGATCGCTGGTCCAGCTCACCAAAACACCAGAAAATCTGATGGGACTCGGTCAGCAATAAAACCCGAGTTTAATTCTCGTGACAACCTGAGGCATTTCCGTGTTCATTTTACTCAGCAGGAGGGTGGAGGAGAAGGAGGACGAGGGAGCGATTACTTGACTTTTGGGAGAAAAAAAACAAAAGAAAACTCCAGATAAGGGATTAAGCAGGGGAAATTAATAAATTTGTGTCACATATAAAACAGTTCTGCATCGCTTTGCATCGCTTTGAATGATGCCGTGCTCTGGTGAACTTGACTGACAGCTGCTCCGCCTCTTGCAGCGTTTCTCTCGCTGCGCAAATTCTGTGTTTATATGTTATAAAACGTTTTAATACAATAAAATCAAACCATGGATCGCTGGTCCAGCTCACCAAAACACCAGAAAATCTGATGGGACTCGGTCAGCAACTAAAACCCGAGTTTAATTCTCGTGACAACCTGAGGCATTTCCGTGTTCATTTTACTCAGCAGGAGGGTGGAGGAGAAGGAGGACGAGGGAGCGATTACTTAACTTTTGGGGAAAAAAAACAAAAGAAAACTCCAGATAAGGGATTAAGAAGGGGAAATTAATAAATTTGTGTCACATATAAAACAATCCTGCATCGCTTTGAATGAGAACATGCCGCTGCTCGCTGACTGAGCGCTGGCAGAGCCCTTTTATAGGGCTCTGCGCGCTGGGACTGGTGGGGGCGTGGGTTAGGGTCCAAAACTCCACCCCTTCTGTTCTCTGATTGGTCCGAACAAAAATCTACCGGAGAAATCCTTGTGGGTGGGTGAAGTCCCAGACTGTGAAGTGAAGGGAAATGAGAATTGAGCGGAGCTGTGCAGGAATGGCGAGGGCCAGGCTACATTACATGCAGTAGATGTTCAAAACTTAATGAGTTCATTCAGCTCTGAAAATGATGCAGTCTTTAGAGATTAACAGCAGTGTCCACACCCAGACACTGCCGTGACTCGACGGTCTGGGTGTGAACACCTGCTGCTGGAAGTGTCTGTCAGCAGCAGATTATTCTGTTCCAGCACTTGAAACACGGGCTGTACACAATGTTGGACACACAAACCTGGTGTCTTGACTCCTTCACACTGGATCTTTACACACACTGTACAGGGGCAAAGTTTTTAAACCTTGTTACAATCTCAGCATGAGGCCAGAGTGGCCAGGCCTGCTGCAAATTCTTGATGATTATGCCATGCCCGTGTTTGTTGGTCCCCACATCACAGATACTCTGCTATGGATGGGCTCAAACCAAAATAATTCACTCCCACAATCTTTCTATGGTGGTCTTGTACATGCTCAAAACGTTCAACAGAAAGACAACTGTGCAAAGACCGTTCACATTCTGGCTGATTATTTAATGTTGTAGCATCATCCAGTGTGGAGGGAGCCTGTAAGAAAGAAATTGGAAGGTAAACCTGGTTTCTTTGTCAGAAATAGATCCTGTCTAACTCTGAAGGCTAGGAAACACCTTGCAACTGTTAGTGGCGCATGCAAAGGGGAGGTGAGAAAGGAAACCCCCGCAATAAACGAGGGACTACTGTAACAGTAAGTAAAATACAATAGCAATTATTTTATTTTTTTTTTACAAAGAAAAGGTTCATTTTGGTAAGAATGGTTAAATGCCTATAGTTCGTTTTCTCCTATCTAATGGCTCCCTGAGCCTATAGCAAATGGGCTACCCACCACAAAATAGCATTTAATAGATGGTGTAAAATTAAATAATGCTTTTTCTACCTTAAATTTGAAACATTTATCAATGTGGTTTAGGTTGAAGTCATGTCACTTCTTGGCTCTAACACATTAGCTAGTCTTAATTAGCCGCTCTGTTGAGCTGGGTTCAAGTTTCATCATGTGAACAGCAACATTTAAACAAAACTGCATTTTAAGTTTGATTCTATGACAGCTTATATAACTTGTTTTTATTTTGTCTATATATTTCCTCAACTTGTCTGATAAAGAAAGTCCTAATAAAAATTAAAAAAACACATTTAAATCAGAACAAAGTGAACTAAAATACATTTTGTGTATATTATTTATAGAACATTTTTCAGGAAATGTTGTCAATTCTTTTGAAACAAAACATAAACTTGAACACAATGGGAAAAACGAATCATAGAAAAATCTAAAATATATACATGTAAGTAAAAACAGTTTCATTTCTTGACAGCATGCTCTTCAGTACTTGTATTGTTATCAACAAACTGGAATATTTCAGTGTTAATTACATGTGAACGCTCACGTCTTCAGGACCATTTTTAATATTTAACACTCAGCAGTTGTCGAGCGAGTTGTCTCATGTGTAGTTTCTCATGTGAGTTTTATGAGTCATTGCAAACCACCTCGTTGTGGCCTGTGTGGATTCTCATGTGTGTGTTTAGAGAGGTCTGTTGCCTAAAGCTTTGTCCACAAAGTTCACAAGCAAATGGTATGTGTCCTGTGTGGATTCTCATGTGTGTGTTTAAATTGGAACGTTGACTAAAGCTTTGTCCACAACGTTCACAAGAAAATGGTTTGTGTCCTGTGTGGATTCTCATGTGTGTGTTTAAATTGGACCGTTGACTAAAGCTTTGTCCACAACGTTCACAAGAAAATGGTTTGTGTCCTGTGTGGATTCTCATGTGTGTGTTTAGAGAGGTCTGTTGACTAAATCTTTGTCCACAAAGCTCACAAGCAAATGGTTTCTGTCCTGTGTGGATTCTCATGTGTGTGTTTAAATTGGAATGATCGTGAATGCTTTGTCCACAACGTTCACAAGAAAATGGTTTGTGTCCTGTGTGGATTCTCATGTGTCTGTTTAGTGTCCTTACGGCTAAATCTTTGTCCACAAAGTTCACAAGCAAATGGTTTGTGTCCTGTGTGGATTCTCATGTGTGTGTTTAGAGAGGTCTGTTGACTAAAGCTTTGTCCACAAAGCTCACAAGCAAAAGGTTTGTGTCCTGTGTGGATTCTCATGTGTGTGTCTAGATTGTCTTTACGGCTAAATTTTTGTCCACAAAGTTCACAAGCAAATGGTTTCTCTCCTGTGTGGATTCTCATGTGTGTTTTTAAATTAGCCTTTCGGCTAAATCTTTGTCCACAAAGTTCACAAGCAAATGGTTTGTGTCCTGTGTGGATTCTCATGTGTGTGTCTAGATTGTCTTTACGGCTAAATTTTTGTCCACAAAGTTCACAAGCAAATGGTTTCTCTCCTGTGTGGATTCTCATGTGTGTTTTTAAATGAGCCTTTCGGCTAAATCTTTGTCCACAAAGTTCACAAGCAAATGGTTTGTGTCCTGTGTGGATTCTCATGTGTGTTTAGAGAGGTCTGTTGACTAAAGCTTTGTCCACAAAGCTCACAAGCAAACGGGTTCTCTCCTGTGTGGATTCTCATGTGCCTTTTTAAATGAGCATTTCTGGTAAATCTTTTGCCACAAAGTTCACATCCAATTTGTTTCAGTTGATTCTCAACTTTACTGCATGACTGTACATTTGTTTCCACGTTTAGACCTTTCTTAGTAGCCAAACCACTTGAAGACTTGTGTCTTGAATGACTTTTCATGTGTCTCTGAAGAGACAAGTTGTTGGTGGTGGTCATGGTAGTTTCTGTTGTTTCTTCACTCTCTTCTTCATTGGCTGCTGTGTCTCTGGTCAGCTGAGCTGCTGGTTGGACTACATATGTCTTCCTCTTGGTGGTGATAAAGATGTGACAGTATGGTTTAGCTTCATCAACATCATCACTGACTTCAGTCTTTGAAGAGTTCACATTACCTTCATAGGAATTCTTCAGATCTGGGGTTCTTCTAATTTCTGCTGCTCCACAGTCCTCTCTACATATTTCCATCTGGAGAGCTGCTAGAACTGGAGATCTCTGTCCTCCAGTTGGTGTTGATGAAGCTGTGAGGACAGAGGTTTCACTTTGTTTCCTTTTAAAATTTAAATTGAACACCTTGAATGTCTAAAGGCACAGACTTTGTCCTCGTTGTTTCATCGGTTAGCAAGATTAAGCTACACATTTTTTTTATGCTAAACATGTTTGCTAGCGGAAAAGTAACTACAGTACAGTGTGACACTTAAGATAAACAATAAAAGAAACCTTCTATCTGCAGTTGGTGGTTTGGGCCCGGCTGAAATCAAGTCTGTATGATAGTTTTACATAACAGTTTCTGTTGACAGTCACAGATACACTGGAGCAGAGACTGAAAACTGTTTGACTTGTTAACTGCACTCTCCAACTGACGCTGTTGCTAGGCAATGACTCTGCAGTTCAGTTAGCTTGATTGCCAACTGAAAATGCTACCTAAAAAACACACAGATAACAACAAGTAAATATGTATATATTTTAATGCCACATAAGTCATATGGATATTAGAGTTGTGTTAAAAGACATTCACCAACATTTGGTACATCAATATTTGATCTTTTGATTTAGTTTTAGACATGTTTTGCTTTCTAAAGTTGATTAGCGGCCATTTTGTGTATGCTAATAGCTGTTAGCTGTGGGGGTCACTCTAAATCAGGTTGATCTAATAAGTTAAGCAGTTGTAGATGTACATCCAGTGATTAAACATTTAAAAATATCTAGCTACATGTAATAAGCAGGTGAATTAAAAAGTCAACCCATAATAAAACGATTCTATTATTGATCACACAAATAATAAATAAGTCTCCACAATCTGGTCATGTTCCACTGCCTCTAAAAACTGCCATCATTAGGCCTCTTCTAAAAAAACCAATTTTGGATCTCGACATTTTTTCTAATTACCGCCCAATTTCACACCTCCCTTTTCTGTCTAAAGTGCTGGAAAAAGCAGTTGCTGCTCAGCTGCAGGACCACCTACAGCAACACTCTATATATGAGAAGTTCCAGTCTGGATTTAGAGCAGCTCACAGTACTGAGACTGCATTGCTGAGAGTTACCAATGATGTCCTCATGGCTGCTGACACTGGTTCTCCCTCCATCCTTGTCCTCCTTGACCTCACTGCAGCTTTCGACACTGTGGACCATAGTATCCTCCTCCACCGTCTTCATGTAGAGGTCGGTCTCTGTGACACTGTCCTGGACTGGTTCAAATCTTTCCTCTCCAATAGGCTGGAATGTGTTAGTCTTGGCAACGCCATGTCCCAGACAGTCTGTGTCTCCTGTGGTGTTCCTCAGGGGTCAGTTTTGGGGCCCCTGCTGTTTTCCCTTTACATGCTGCCTTTAGGTCAAATTATTAATCAGTTCAACATTTCTTTTCACTGTTATGCCGACGATACACAGCTTTACATCAGGACTGGAGCATCCTCATCTTCCCCATTGTCATCTCCATCTTCACTCACTGCCCTCTCTACCTGCCTGGAGGAAATAAGGGCATGGATGAATCAGAACTTTCTTCAATTAAACTGCTCCAAGACTGAGGCCATACTGATTGGCACCCCTCACCAGGTACAAACATCAACTATAACAACAATTTCCTTTTCTGGACAAGACATCCCCCTCTCCACCTCTGTTACAAATCTTGGAATAAAAATGGACTCTCATCTTACATTTGAAAATCACATTAAGCTTCTGTTTAAAACCTGCTTCTTCCATCTTCGAAACATCTCCAGACTTCGCCCATCCCTAACTTTTTCTGATGCTGAGAAGCTCATCCATGCTTTTGTCTCCTCCAGGCTCGACTACTGCAACTCCCTGTTTATTGGAATCCCTGGCAAATACCTTCAGAAGCTTCAATATATTCAAAACAGTGCAGCAAGGATTTTGTTGAGAGTTCGTAAATTTGAACATATTACGCCCATTCTCCATAACCTTCATTGGCTTCCTGTCGCCTACAGAATTCAGTACAAAACTGCTCTCATTACACATCAATGCTTACACGGAACTTCACCAGATTATCTAAAGGACATTCTTGTTAAATATTCATCCACCCGGTCTCTACGGTCACAGAACAGTAATCTCCTTCACATTCCGAGAACCAATTTGAGGACCATGGGAGACCGGGCTTTCAGTGTGGCTGCCCCCCGCCTATGGAACTCTCTTCCTGACTGCCTGAGAGCTCCACAGTCACTGGTTGACTTTAAAAGCGGCCTGAAGACCTTTCTTTTTAAGCGAGCCTATGCCTCTTCATGATTCTATCTTTGATCTTAGTTGATACTATTCTTGATTTTACTTGTTTTATCACTTGTTTTATTTGACCTTTAATTTTGTTGCACTTTGTAGCACTTTGAGATTTTCATTAATGAAAAGTGCGTTATAAATTAAATTCATTATTATTATTATTATTATTAACCTGACAAGATCTCAAGGACAGATGTCCTGCACTGTTCCAACAGAAAGAGGACGTCATGCAGATTGAAGTTAAATGTCAAGTTTTTCTTCTACTTAGATGATGGGAATGATTCATTGCTATTTACTTTATATCATTTTCTTTGCACATGATGTGTTGCATTTTTTTTAAAATTTGTTTTTCATTGCAGAGCTCCAGAGGCTGGTGGCTCTGAGCAAACTTTCCTGGCCCATCTAAAAAACTAAAACATGCTGAAACACATGTAATTTGATTGACATTCAAGCTGTATTTAAATTATAACGTAGGTGATTATTTTGAATAGTTCCTTTTTTTATTTGGAACAACTTTAAAAGTTTGAGTTGACTTTCCATAAAATTATGTCAGAAGGATTTGAATTGTTTATAAGATGGTTTTTTTTATATAAAACTGACTAATTTATCCAGTTAAACAAACCTAATAAATTAACTTGTATCAACTTAATTGAATTACTTGTTACCAATTGAAACAATTCATTTAAGTTGGATTAACTATTCTCTTTTTTCAGTGTGCTACTTCCCTTCCCTCCATTGACTACAGTGACATTATTTACATGAACGCTCCTACAAGCACCCTGCAGATGTTGGATGCTGTCTATCATGGTGCACTAAGATTCATAACTGGTTATAACTATCGTACACACCACTGCACCCTTCACTGGTTAACTGGACATTAGCTTTATGCAGACTGTCCCACTGGTATACTTTCATTTTTAAATCACTTCATACATCTCCTCCTACAGTGTCTCTGCGTGAGTGCAGCTACAAGTGCACTCTCAGGACATGATTAACTGCAGTGACCCTCAGTGCGGACCTAAGTTGGCATTAGGACCTTCCCTTACTTCACTCCTTTTCCTGGAACGCCTTGCAAAAATATCTGAAGTTGTCAACATTGGCCTCTCTAAGGGATTTCAAACAACTGCTAAGTTCATGGCAAAAAAGCAACACAGACATGTTCCTGTTTTTAGTTTTCTACATCGCTTTATAAAGTACCTGTTTTTTATTTTTTTATTTTTT
The DNA here is from genome assembly GCA_038048925.1 of Garcialebias charrua. Lineage (NCBI taxonomy): Eukaryota > Metazoa > Chordata > Actinopteri > Cyprinodontiformes > Rivulidae > Garcialebias > Garcialebias charrua. Next base: position 118,647 of record JBBPBX010000269.1, read on the forward strand.
TTATTTAATTTCTTTAATTTACTTTTCATTTTATATGCTTTTATGATTGTCTACTATTGCATGTACCTCATCTGTGTTCTTCGTTTAAAACAGGTCTCTCTTGTAAATGAGTCCTCGTGACTCAATGAGACTAACCTGCGTAAATAAAGGTTGAATGAATAACATAAAAAACACTGACTTTTATGCAAACAATTTCCCCCTGTGGATGAAATTTGAATTGTATGAAAGTGAATGTTGGCTGAAAACACCTAGCTCACAATTCCTGTTTCAATTCATCCTAAAGGTGCTCAGTGGGGTTACAGTCTTTGTAGTCCTTGATTTGTTCATTGGGGTGCAGACATGTTGGAAGAGGAAGGGGCCTTCCTCAAAGTGTAGGAAGCACAGTATTGTTCAAAATGTCTTTCTATGCTGAAACATTAAGATATCCTCTCACAGGATATATGACACCTAGCCCAAACAGAACCACTTGAATTTAACAGGTGTCACACAAAAAAAAAAAACTTTGTCCATATAATGGATCATGTCACATGACAATTACCCAAAACATGCTTTATAAAAGATGTACAAAGAAGTTCAAGTATAAATAAGTTTTCGTCACACCATAATCTTAACAGAATTTACCTCCATATAGAGGAGTAAGAGTGGAGAGTTGAAAGGTTCTGTTGCATTTAATGTTGCTGTGAATTAATTCCTGATCTCATCAGCTTTCGTCCATCAACCATCAGCTTTTATAAGCATGTTCTTCAGATGTCTGTTATTGCTGCTGCAGTAAATTAATACAAGAAAATGTCATTTAGTTAAACAGCTAAGCTAGCCAAAGTAATATTAGCTTTCCAAAAGGCTGGTTTTAATAACAGTAATAGATCCTTTTTAAATAAGTGTGCCCTCCACCATCCACGTGGTGATTTCCATGAACCAGTGGATAGATTTTAATGAAAACTTTGAGAGTAACCATTATATGTTCATGATCCCAACTTTTGAAATTAACTCATGTCAAGATGACCACCACAGCCAATTGGCCTTAGACAAAATAAAAATGACTATAACTCAGTCACTGTTACAGATATTGAAGTAAAATTTGTTGTGGTAGTAGTTGAGAGCCATTCCGAACACATCCGAGTAACCGAGTGAGATCTCATAAATGATCACGAGTTCCATGAGTGTGCAGATTTATTTTCAGCATTTGACCAAAACGACTACAACTCCGTCATTTCTCAACACAAGATGGTCTTAGATTATAACTCAGGTGGTTGGTAATATGCACTTTTTTTTAAAGGACTGATAGGTCTTTTTTTATTTATTTAAAATTTTACTATTTGTTGTTCTGAGGTAATGTACCATTCCAAACCCCATCAGAAATTATAACACTACTTTGACGATAGTTGTAAAATAAAACATAAACCGCAAACTCCTTAGCTTTGGAGTCAAGCAAGTCACAGTTAGGAGGTATTTTTTGTAATAAACCAAATGTGAAAAGATGAAGAATTTATCATGAACTAAGTAGTTTTGCTTTTGCGGACTCGCTTGACATTGATTTGTGTTGGTCACACTTCAAACTACAACTTCTCTGGATGAAATGCCCCTCACTATGAACTAAAGTGGTTTGTGTAAGATCATGCGTCAACTATTTTGATACAACCAAGCTAGTTTTAGTTTGAAAAAAATCAAGTCTCGTTCTACTAAAATAACGGCATGGGAATACATTTCTAAGCCTTTCTTTTTCTGATTAGCGTACACCCACAGATTGTTTGCTGCTTTGAGGATGTTGATAGAGAAGTACAGAGAGGATCAGAAAGAACTCCATTGTGTGTTTGTGGATTTAGAAAAAGCATATGACAGGGTGCCAAGAGAGGAGGTGTGGTATTGCATGAGGAAATCTGGAGTGGCAGAAAAGTATGTTAGACTGGTACAGGACATGTATGAAGACAGCAGGACAGTGGTGAGATGTGCTGTAGGAGTGACAGATAGCTTCAAGGTGGAGGTGGGATTGCATCAAGGATCGGCTCTGAGCCCCTTCTTGTTTGCTCTGGTGATGGACCGACTAACAGATGAGGTCAGGCAGGAATCCCCATGGACTATGATGTTTGCAGATGACATTGTGATATGTGGTGAGAACAGGGAACAGGTGGAAGAGAACTTGGAGAGGTGGAGGTATGCACTTGAAAGAAGAGGAATGAAAGTCAGCCGTAGTAAGACAGAGTACATGTGTGTGAATAGAATAGAATAGAATATATCTCTATTGGCATATTTGCACCGAGGTACAAAACAGTGCTATTGGCGCGTGCACCATCCTAAGAGGAACGTACGCACCGAAAGCCGCAGCAATAATTAAATCCCGCTGCCAGACAATCAGATATGGAAAAAAAGGAACATACAGTCGGATAATCATTGGTATTCAAAAAAGAATCGATCACATTTTGTCTTAGGACATTCTATGATAAAGTCAAAAAAACTCTACCAGCTCAGCACGGATAAAGACAAAAGACATATTGCATTTTGGTGGCATAGCAGGGAGATAGTCTGTGAGTAATCATTTCAGATAAGCAGAGTCTGCAGATGGGCTCAGCTCGGCTCCATCTGAATGCACACAGAGACCTCTGGGGGGCAGTTTTCCAACAGCTTCAGACTCCAGGAGAAGTTTTGCAGTCAGTCTTTTTTCAAGGTTGCTTGAGTCCCGATTAGATTAGTTGCTTTATTTATTTTTCAGGGCAGGCTACAGTGTACTCTGACTGCAGCCTTGAAGTCCAGGTGCCGTCTGGGTCCAAATCGTCCGAATCATGTGAGGTTTCATTCAATCCGAGCTACAGGTCCCCGTCTGCCCCCTGATGAACGAGTCCCAAAATGCACTGCAGGTCCGCGGCTGTCTACCACTGTTCCCATTGTGCGATTCAGCTCGAACAACAGCTGGTTCATTGAGGTCACAGCCCGGATCAAAGAATCTTGTTGAGCAGGAAGTTTCGCCAGCGCGTTGATCGCCGCGGTAGTCTTCCTCAGCTTCCAGTAGCAGAAACCTCCGCCTAAGCCAAAAAGCAGAGCACCTGCTACCATAATTCCAATTATCCACAGATCTTCCACGTCCTCGACTGAAAGAACGGTCAGGCACATTAACTTCCACTCTCCCCACGAGTCCATAATGTAGCCAACCGCATGCGTGTCGAGGGGGCACGCCGGTTCTCCTGGTCCGGAGCGCTTTGTGGAAAAAAATTTATCGATAGAGGAGACAGCCCACGCAATTAAATCCATTTCCAAATTGCTTTGCGTGAGCACTGAAGAGTTGCAGACGAGACAAAAATGCAAAAGCAGGGAGGAAGAAAACTTTAGGGCAGGAGAGGAGCAGAAAGAGAAGTGACCTGCTTCGCCAAGAGCCGGAAGTAACATGAATGAGAGGGAGGCTGGTGGAACAGTGAGGCTTCAAAGAGCAGAGGTCACAAAGGTGCAGGACTTCAAGTACTTGAGGTCCACTATCCAGGAATGAATGGGAAATGTGGTAAAGAGGTGAAAAAGAGAGTCCAGGCAGGCTGGAGTTGATGGAGAAAAGTTTCAGGAGTGATTTGTGACAAAAAGGTGTCAGCAAAGGTCAAAAGGAAAAGTTTACAAGACAGTGGTGAGACAAGCTATATTGCATGGTCTGGAGACGGTGTCATTGACAAAAAGACAGGAGAAAGAACTGGAAGTAGCAGAAATGAAGATGCTGAGGTTCTTCTTAGGAGTGACAAGGATGGATAAGATCAGGAATGAGATCATCAGAGGTACAGCACATGTTGAACAACTGGGAGATAAAGTTAGGGAGGCCAGACTGAGATGGTTTGGACATGTCCAGAGGAGGGACAGTGGGTATATTGGTAGAAGGATGTTAGAAATGCAGCTGCCAGGAAAAAGACACAGAGGAAGGCCAAAGAGGAGATATATGGATGCAGTTAGAGAGGACATGAAGGTAGTTGGAGTGAGGACAGAGGATGCAGAGGACAGAGTGAGGTGGAGGAGGATGACTCGCTGTGGAGACCCCTGAAAAGGGAAAAGCCGATAGAAGAAGAAGAAGTACACCCACAGATTTATTTTAGGATGTCAAACAAAATGAAAAAGTAAGAGCCATTTGCCTTTTTAAAGTCTTAACATGAGCTCAAACTTGTGTTTTTAGCCCTTAAACGTAACGTGCACAGTTCCTTTGGCAGCTTATTACCTTATCGCTGAGCGTCAGATCCGCCAAATTTTCTTGCTACTTTAATTTTGAGTCTTGAAAAATTAAAGGTCCAAAGCTACGAAGCATCGTGGACAAACTTGTAGATTAAAAAAAAAGCCAATCTGAAACATTGTTACTATGACCGTCCGGTTCTGAACGTCTTGCTGTGTTTTCTGTCAGTACCATCTCCGGTTACTCCTTTGGCTCCACTGCATGCGAGTACAGTTTGTTACAGGAAGTGTAAGATAGCTTTAAAACTCATCTTCATCGTGTGGGAAAGAATCATCAGGATTTACTCTAAGATGATGGTTTCTAGGTTCAGAGCTTGACTGCAAGGCCACTCTTCCATCCTGGCACATGTAACCACTTCCAGATGAAAGTGGGCTTTAGTGACGTTAAAATATGTTGTTTTATTTCCACTGAAAACAGAGTGATTTTTTTCCAATGTGGTGTAAGCCACCCACGAAGAGTGTGAAGAAAAAAACAACGCTGAAGTGGTCTCAGGGTGAAGACACCAAAAGCCTACATCTACATCACTGAGCTCTGCTGTTATGAGCCATTAACATTTTAACTGAACTGTAGCTGCATGCGCTCGTATGTCCTGTCACCAGAAGCCTCTTGTGTTGAGGAGTTCACAGTTGAGGTCAGATTTGTCGTGGACAGCCTGCGGGGCACATTTGTCTGTTTCAAAGCTAAGTCAAGAATAAATAGTTGTATTAGTACATTTGCATGACTGCTCAGACTGATGAACTCGTCTTTAAGTTGCTGATTTAATTACCATATTTTTCGGAGTATAGGTCGCACCTTTTTATCATTTTTTTCATGGCCTGCGACCTAATACTCAAGTGCGACCTATATATGGCTTTTTATAAAATAAGCTGATTTGTAATCATTTATTAACAAAAATTAAACTGAGACTTACTCTTACAATAATGTCAGCTAACAAATATATTTTTTTAGGTGTTTATCCTGCTAAAATTATTCATTTATTAAAGAAAAGTTCAGCTCAGACACATATTTGCTATAATTTTTTATCAAACAATTAATTGTTTTTAAGTGTTAATCTT
>JBBPBX010000270.1:11431-75030 GCA_038048925.1 Garcialebias charrua
TTTTCTCTCTCCCACTCTCCTCTGTTGTGTGCTTCCTGCTCCAGGCTCCTGTGTGTGTGTGTGTGCGTGTGTGTGTGTGTGTGTGTGTGTGAGTGTGTGTGTGTGTGAGTGTGTGTGTATGTGGGCACACTCTGCGCCCCTCTGAGCATCTCTTATCTGTTTTCTGTGGGCCTTCTCTGGCCCCCGCCCGTGCTTAACCTTCGCCAAGTCTACTTCTCTGTGTGATTGTTTTGTTTTACTGTGGCCTGTCTTTTGAGAGTGGATAAACGTAGTACCTCTGTTTCTTTTAAGCGCTTGTGTGAATTTGGTACCTGTGTGTGGTATGTAAGGAGAACCAGCTCATGTTTTACATGTGAATCTCTGTACATGTGTATGTATGAGACGAGGTTTGTTTGACGTGAGTGTTTGAGGAGTATAAGAAACACAACCACATTCTCTGGTTTGTTTTCAAGGACTCCTATTTGAAAATTGAGTGTAAGTGACCTCACTGGATCTAAACATTTCCAGTTTTAAAATTAATTTGCGCACGTATATTAATAAGTACACAAAGAGTTTGTCATACCTAGCAATAATGGGAAATTATATAAGTAGATCAACTCCAAACACAGATACCAAAGATACTAAATTCATGGTTGCAGCTGAGGGCGTCATAAATGTGGCTGAGGATCCAGAAGCATGGATCACAGATATGCTAGGAATCATACATTCTTATCATCTAAATGGCCATGAAACGGGGGAAGCGGCTAAATTGTCGTTGGGAAAGAACTGGGCCAGAGTGCGGGGTGATTACACAGGCAGAGATAATGACAACAATCCGTACCCTTATCCTCAAACAAACCAACAGTTAACAGGTGGCTATTTAGCACAGTGGTCAGCTCTTTGTGCACGTGTGAGGGAGGCCTTTAAAAGACGTGCTGATTATGCAGCCCTCTCAGCCGTGAAACAGAAACCTGATGAGGAGGTGACTGACTTTAAAATCAGATATGAGAAGGAATTCAAAGTTCACTGCGGTATTATTCCAGCCGAAAATGATGACTCAGCTTTTCAACAACAGCTGAAAAATGGCCTGTTACAATCTTTTCTTCCTGAGATCGGAAACTGGGTGAGAAAACATCTGATAGAGGTCGACACATGCTCCGTGACGGTCTTAATGCAGTGGGCGCGTCACGCAGAAAAAATTATAAAAAACAGAAAAGCCGGAAATAACGCTGATAACAAGTCGAATGTGTTCCTTAGTAATGACTCAGACGTATTTTACAGCGGCCTTTCAAGAAGAATTAACAGACGAGGTCGCATGAGGCCAAGACAAAATGGTTTTAACACATTCAGGCAGCCACATCCGGGAAGCTGCTTTTCGTGCGGGAAATTAGGTCATTTCTCACGAGAATGTTACAAAAACTCCCAAGGGAGGGGAAGGGGCGCTCACAGAGGGCAGTTTCAAGCTGCTCCTAGTCACTATCAAAACAGAGGGTTTAATAAAAATTTCTCAGGTGCTCCAAACCACCCTCAAAACGGGGGGTTTAATGGAGATTTATCAGCTGCTCCACCGCACCGTCAAAACAGAGGTTTCAGTGCATGACTAGATGAAAGTGCAGCCAGCTCTGACTTTTCCAAAGGTCAAGAGTTAGTAAACATATGCTCAGCATGGAACTTATTGAGCTCACTGAAGGAGAAGCCTTATGTGACGTTGCGGGTGAACACGACCCCTGTTGATTTTTTGTGTGATACAGGTGCGTGCAAGACAGTTTTGAAAACCAGCATTCCTGGTCCGAAACCATCACAAAACTCTCTCGCTGGTGCAACAGTTCTCCTGCCTGAAAAACAAAAACATTTTTACAAACTGGACACAATCCCACAATCCCCCACATAAGCAGGTGTAATTAGAAAGTGTCCTGAATCTCCCTGCAATACTCCTATTTTTCCTGTTCAAAAGGCCAACAGGGAGGATTGGAGACTTGTCCAGGATCTGAGGGCTGTGAACGAGGCGATACAATCAATCGCCCCAAACGTTCCAGACCCCCACACTCTGCTGAACTCTTTAAATCCAGACAACAAATATTTTACAGTGATTGATCTCAGTAATGCATTCTTCAACGTACCCATTCACACTGACTCACAGTTCTGGTACACGCTCACGTTCACGCAGATCTAAGATACAGTGGGTACAGACTGAAATCAGTTATTTGGGACATACACTATCAGCTGATGGAAAACAGATACAGCAGAAAAGAAAACAGGCCATTGCTGACGCACCGAGGCCTGAAAAAAAAAAAAAAACAAATGATGAGTTTTCTTGGTCTCAGTAATTTTTGTAGATATTATATCCCACATTACGCCGAGCTGACACAACCTTTGCTCTGTTTGATCTATGACACTCCTATGACCTTGACAGACAAAATCACTTGGACTGAGCCCACGAAGCAAGCCTTCTTAACATTGAAGCAGAAACTCATTCAAACAACTTCTTTGACTCTGCCTGACTATTCAAAACGTTTTACACTGACTGTTGATTGTAGAAACAGCTTTATGACATCAGTTCTTCTGCAAAAGCATGGAGACAAAATGAAACCTCTTGGTTTTTACTCAAAGAAATTAGACTCTGTGGCATTAGCTTTACCACCGTGCGTTCAAGCAGTTTGTGCTGCTGCAATGGCTGTGCAGATAACAGCTGACCTGATCTTGTTTCATGAGACAGACCTCCTTGTACCACATGCCGTGGACGTGTTGTTGCTGCAGAGCAAAATGAACATCCTGTCCCCAGCACGCCACCTCTCCTACACCGCACTTTTGTTATCACAGAGCCACATAAACATCAAACGTTGTAATGTCTTAAACCCAGCAACATTTCTTCCACTCCCAGATGACGGAACACCTCACAGCTGTTTAGAAATCACTGAACAGGTTCATTTGCCCAGATCTGATTTAACTGACACACCTCTGACTGACGGGTTAGTTTGGTTTGTGGACGGATCATGTTTCAGGACTGACACTGGAAAAACTCAGACTGGTTATGCAATTGTCCAGCTCCCTGACGTTATCATAGAAGCAAAGCAGCTGTCCCACCATCACTCAGCTCAGGCTGCAGAAATAATTGCACTCACACGCGCATGCCAGCTGGCTGAAAGACAAAGTGTTACTGTTTACACGGACAGCCAGTACGCCCTCTCAACTCTGTTTTACTTTGCCAAGCAATGGGAAAACAGGGGTATGTTGACATCTAGTGGGAAACCTGTGACACATGCAAAACTTTTGACAGAACTTTTAAATTCCATCCACAAACCATTTCATAAAGAAAAACATACACTTCCTTCTGTGAAGCCACAGGAGGAGAGTTAAGGAGTGCTGTTCAGAAAAGCATGTTACTAGCCTTATTTTATAAAACGGACACTTTAAGTTTCTTATTTGTTTACATGCCTGCTCAGGTTCTGGTTCTGCTCAGGTTCTGGTTCTGCTCAGGTTCTGGTTCTGCTCAGGTTCTGGCAAGGTTCTGGCCAGGTTGTGGTCATGTTCTGGTATTTTAAGTTGAGCTGCTTATTTTAAATTAGACATTTATACTGTTGCACTAAACTTCAATGTGAAGAATTTTATTTTAAATCTTATTACTTGATTGTTCAATCTACCTCACAGAAGTACTCTGTTAAATGTTAATAAAATAAAAATGAAGGGACATCTGGATCTGTTTCTTTTTTTTCCCCTTATTTTAAAAATGTATTTTAGAAGTATCGGATCGGGACTCGGTATCGGCCAATTCCTAAAATTAAAGGACTCAGACTCGGGGCCAGAAAAACCTGATCGGGACATCCCTAATTTAAACCAAGTTTGTAATTTAACAAACTCCATTTTTAACAACTCACACATTTGTTTCAAATCACTACCAAAATAAATAAAAAAGTGGTATCGTCAGCAAAAAGAACACATTTTAGAAGCCCAGACACCTTCACTAAATGATTTACATACAAAATAAACAACTTTGGTCCAAGTATTGAGCCTTGTGGGACTCCACATGTGATCTTGAATTTGAATCAGGGGCAGCCGTGGCGTAGTGGTAATGGCAGTCGTCCCCCGATCGGAAGGTTGGCGGTTCGAATCCCGGTTCCCCACACCATGTGTTGTTGTGTCCTTGGGCAAGACACTTAACCCCGAGTTGCTCCCGGTAGGACTGGAAAGCACCTTGCATGGTAATCTGCCGCTACCGGTGTATGAATGTGTGTAGCATTCAATGTGTGTAGCGCCTTGAGATTTTCACTAATGAAAAGCGCGTTATAAATTGAATTCATTATTATTATTATTATTATCTTGCAGAAGTTTAATCGTGTATCATCAATTTGTACAAACTGTTTTTTGTCTTTCAAATAACTACATACCCACTGTAGTGCTGTAGTGCTAGTCCTTTAATACCATTTTTGTTAAATTTATTAATGAGAATGGTGTGATCGATTGCGTCAAATGCTTTCTTTAAATCAACAAATAGACTTGTACAATTTTGCTTTTGATCGATGGCTGTGGTAATTTGTTCCGTTAGTTCCATAAGTGCCATGGATGTAGAATTTTTCATCTAAACACATATTGACTGTCACTTAAAATATTATGTTTATCAAGAAATTTCTCTAATCTGGTTACAATTTTTTTTCTAGAATTTTAGAGAATTGTGGCAACAATGATATTGGTCTGTAATTGTTAAAATGCATTTATCACCATTTAAAAAAAAAAATAGGGACTACCTTAGCTACTTTCATATTATCAGGGAATATAACCGTTGAAAAAGACAAATTGCATATGTACTGTATGTAAACGGTTCAATAACTTGATTTATTATGTCTTTTAAAACCATCATATCCATATCAACCCAGTCTTTAGATCTTTTATCTGCAAATTTTTTAACTACCATCATTATTTCCTTTTTGTCAGTTTCATGTAGAAAAAGTGTTTTCACAACCTTTAAGTAGCTCACATTTTTGTCAACTTTTGGAATTGTATTTGCAAGGTTTGATCCCACGCAGGGGTGGGCGATATGGCTCAAAAATTATATCGTGATATTTCAGAGTATTATCACGATAACGATAAATTTCGTGATATAACCTAAAAAAAAAAATCTAATTTATTTATTTGACAAAATTAACTTAACATGTTGCTTTGCAGTATTATATAAAATTTTTAAAAACAACAAGGGGTAATTTTACTGAAATTACTTTATTTAGTAAAGTATTTAGTCTCCAAGTAAAACTACACCTGCACTTTAGTTTTTGTGGTGTTTTTTTAATCTATATTTTGTGCAGACTTTTTCCAATCTAAATAACAATCATTTTTAAAGTGCAGGTGTAGTTTCCTAAAACAACTAGCCTAAATAAAATGAAGTTTGTGTCATTCCTCTGATTCATTTTTTTAACTGATCTGTCTCTGATGGAGTTGTAATGTATACAGCAGTGTTGTGCATGTATATTACAGAGTGCCAGTGAACGCACCGCGAGTGAGAGCGTGACGTAGGCGCGCAGGTTCGGGTGTGAAAGAAAGTCAGAGAACGGAGCGGTGGAGGATCATGCAGTCTGTTAAGTGTATTTGTAAAGCTTAAACAATAAAGCAACGTCTGCTACAAACCAGCAAGGTTATTGAGCGTGCAGAGAAACATCACAGGAGTGACTGTGGAGCCGCGCGTGTTTGTAAAGGCCGAGATACACTTGAGCGTCCTCAGGTACGCCACTCTACGCGCGCATTTTGTGCGCATGTGTTTTGCTGCTATACTTCATAAACTATCAGCTTTCAAACGCTCGCGTTCTCCTTGTTGTAATATGAGCAGCTGCGCACGGAGGGGACTCAACTGAGCTCGCTGATTGGTCACTTGCTGACACGCCTACTGAAATGATTGACAGCTTTCAGTCAGCTCATGTAGCTCGCTGAAGACCGCGGCGGTGTTCTGATACGGTGTTTCTACTATATATGTTATAAAAAGTTCTCTCAGAAATAAAAATAATAACAGGGAGTGCTTTTCCTGCAGCACACAGCCCACCAGGGATATTTAAAACATCGCGCACCCAGGTAGGACCTGAATTCATTCATTTCATTCATGGAGTGAACGGAGGAAGAAGTGATTACTTGACTTTAGGCAAAAAAACAAAAGAAAAGGCCCGATCAGCGATAAAGAAGGGGAATTTATTTCATTTGTGTAACATACAAAACAGTCCGGCGCCGGGGAAGTTTATGGTCAGACACCGCGCATCGCGCACGCGGACGTAAAAAAAAAGCTTTGCGCGTATGTGCCCTGAGGGGCTATGCGGGGCTACGCTTTTGCCTTGACGTACGTACGTTGCGTATAGGCGTATCGTGAGAACGCTCATGTGTATCTCGGCCTTGACACAGTTTACAGCGAGGACACGGCTGCTCAGAGCGGAGCGGGGCGGGGACAGCTGTCTATGCCTGCAGAGCAGGGGGGGAGAGAAGCTGAGACGCGCGCGCGTTGTTTTTAACATTTTAGCAGTAAAGGCCGAGATACATTTGAGCGTTCCAGGGTATATGCAGAAATTCTAGAGTTGAATTTAATACCTTTTAATACCTTTTTAATACCATCAAAATATTTTTTAATACCATCACGGCACCGAGCTGTAACCGTAGCGGCAACCTGTTGTACTTCAGTTCCATGCAACTAATTGTAAAGTGATAAGATTACTGTCATTTTCTTCCTAGCAGTCCTGTCGAGGGATGGACAAGTATGGATCTTAGTGAGTTTGGTACAGCTGGGAGCTTATATTGGGACGTAATTCCACCTTGATGTTTCACGGAGAATGGCCAGATTTGAGGCTTGGCCACGCCCACATGTTTTGACATAGGAAAAAACATTTAACAACTTTTGACCTTCAATGCCTCAAAATTGTGCTGACCGAGTTTGACGCCTGGATCTTGAAAGCTCTAGGACGAGTTTGCTCAGATATGACGTCAATGAAATAGACAAAATTGTGACTTTGACCTAAAATGGCCGACTTCCTGTTGGCTTTGGGCCATTGCTCCAAGAGACTTTTTCGTAGGTCCTGACAAAATACACATGTGTACCAAGTTTCATAGTTCTGGGATAAAGCATGGCTGGGGGCTGTTTTTTTAATATTCTAGAGGGCGCTATTGAGGAATTAGGCCAAGCCCACCAAGTATTGCACTGGATCCCTGCCGAGGGGGGAACAAGAATCGATGTCAGTGAGTTTGGTGCAACTGGGCTTAAACATGTGGAATCTAGAGCAAAACGTATGGTGGCGGCGTGACCTATGACTTCGCCGCACGGCCACACCCTCTGCTATAAACCGTTGGCGCTTTATAACAAGTGAGACCAACTTGTTATCAGTCATCTGACACAAGATCATTTTGATTAGCTCAAGAGAGCCAGAGTTGGAGCTTTCCAAGCAAAAAAAGTCACTTCCTGTTCTGAGGGGGTGGGGCTTAGGTGAGGTCAGACTATGACAACATAGGATTGTCAGGCATCCAACCAGGATCCCTCATGCCAAGTTTGGTGTCAATTGACCATTTAATGAGAAAGTTATAGCGTTTTGTTTGTTTCGGCGAGAACGCCAAGTTCACCGCTCCGCCACGCCCCCTGAACATATACGAAAAGTCAATTTTATCGATAACTTTTAAAGGCCCGTGCCTTAACTGCATTCTGACCAAGAATGAAGCAGATAGGTCAAATGCCTGAGAAGGAGTTCGTCAAAGTTCGACATGAGTAAAAATGAAAAATGACCAAAATTTGACCTTTGACCCAAAATGGCCACCTCCCTGCACATTTTAGAGGGTACCTCCAAGAGACTTTTCTTGAATCGGGAGGGGGAGGGGTCTACCTATGTACCAAGTTTCAGGTCTGTACGACCTACGGTTTCCCCAACTCACGTTAGGGGGCGGTGTAGAGCAGTTTGGCCACACCCACTTGCGATTCCACCAGAATCCAAAAATTTTAGTTGGGGGACAATTTTGGGTCAAGTTTGGTGAGTTTTTGAACATGTTAAAGGCCCCAAACAGCCACGCGAAGTGACAGAAAAATAATTTAGAAGAAATCGAGCGATTACAATAGGCCTTCGCAGCGCTTCGCTGCTCAGGCCTAAATATATAATTATTTGTTTAAATAAATAAATTAATAAATGTAGAGTACTGTACAGTTACCAAGCACTTAGCTTATCCTAACACCGTTTTTAAAGATGGAGTGAGTTGAATTGTCTCCCTTTCACATAAAGGGAGCTAGCTCCCTTTATGTGAATGGAGCCTGCTAAGGAGGGAGACAATTCAACTCACTCCTTCATTTTAAAAAACTGTGTTAGGATAGGCTAAGTGCTTGGTAACTGTACAGTACTGTACATTTATTTATTTGAATTAAAAATAAAAAAAAATTAATGAGATGTCCGAAACGTCCGTAAGTCAGAAAGGTCGTAAGTCGAGGGCGTTGTAAGTCGAGGACTACCTGTAGTTCTTTTTCTTGCATGCGTTTCTCAAGCCTGTCGTCATCCATGGTTGATCAACAGTACGTTTCTTTGTATAATTTTTTGCACACAACTTTTTATACAAAACATCCAAAATGTTCATAAACTCATCATATGATTTGTTTTCGTCTTCCACATACACATCTTTCCAATTTTGTTTATTTAAGTCGTATTTTAATCTAGCTAATGCTTTTTTTAGATGCGTTTGTTATTTTTTATTTCTTATAATTGTTTTTGAAATACTATCTTTTTTATTATAAATTGTAAAAACTGGTAAATGATTACTCAAATCAGCCATCAAAATACCACTTTTTATATTTTCATCTGTTAAGTTTGTGAAAATATCAATTATTGTAGAACTGTGCGTTGTTATACTTGTTAGATTTGATATCAACGGAAAAAAATTTAAACTATACTGTACATTGAATTTGTGAATGTACTGATGTTGTTTGAGTCAGTCTCATTTCCCAGATCAATGTTGAAGTCACTACACAGAAAAACTGTTTTGTTTCCACTCTTTACTAGCAACTCCAGGATTCTATCAGTGAATAAATCTATATTTGATCCTGGTGATCGATATACACAGCTTATTATGAAGTTTTTGTCATTTTTATTTATTATTTCTATTGGTATCATTTCCATTAAATTATCTACAACTATAGACATGTTACTAATAATTTACATTTTTATTTCACTGTTGATAAAAAGAGCTACTCCTCCACCTTTAAAAAAAAAGTCTATTCATATGATATAATTCGTATCCTTCGATATAAGCATTGTTTATGTTTTCATCATTTAGCCATGTTTCGGATAGTGCTATTATTGTAAACTCTAAAAAAGCTAAGTCTGGTCCTCTGGACATTCAAAAAACAAAACAAAACAAAGCAAAAAAATTGTAGAAACGTTTCGTCTTTCGTCCGAAATACTTACTCAGTCTGAGATGCTGTATTCAGCTCAGTCTTATAAATAGCACCCTCTCACAGTGGATCAACCAGTTTGCTGATGACAGCCTGAAACCAGCTGCTCACAGGATCAAGCTTTTTTTTTTAGATTTTTCGACCTGGATTATTGAGCATGCATCAGGGTATTATTGTAAACGTTTTATTTAATTTTTATAAGTAATCCGTTATCTTTGATATATTTGCATTTATACGTCTGCAATTAAAATGAATAATAGAGAAACCTTTATTTGTTATTTTAATATCATTGAACGGTTTTTCATTATAATATTAATCTAAAAGAGCTAAGTCTGGTCCTCTGGACATTCAAAAAATAAAACAAAACAAAGCAAAAAAAAAATGTAGAAACGTTTCGTCTTTCGTCCGAAAGACTTCCTCAGTCTGAGTTGCTGTGTTCAGCTCAGTCTTATAAATAGCACCCTCCCACAGTGTTGCACAACCAGTTGGCTGATGACAGCCTGAAACCAGTTGCTCACATGATCAAGGAGGGCCATCAGCCTAACAATGGATCATTAGCACCCTGATGGTTGTTTGCTATTCACAGAGGGCTGAGTGATACTAGCAATAACAGCATTGTAAGAGGGGGACAGTTGAACCCGGAGGCCTCCACCTCTGTTTAATGATGGACGGTTTCTTTTCACAAAGATGGCCTCCTTTACTCCTCTCTCAAACCATCGTTCCTCTCTATCAAGGATGTGAACATCTTCATCCCTGAAAGAGTGACCGCTGGCCTGGAGATGAGTGTAGACTGCAGAGTCCTGACCTGATGATGTTGATCTTCTGTGCTGGGCCATCCTTTTGGCCAGTGGCTGTTTAGTTTCCCCGATATAAGACTGATCACAGCCCTCCTGACACTGAACAGCATACACAATATTACTCTGTTTGTGCCGGGGGACTGGATCTTTGGGATGAACCAGTCTTTGCCGTAATGTATTTTGGGGTTTAAAAGCCACTGGGACGTTGTGTTTAGAGAATAAACGTCTCAATGTCTCTGAAACTCCCGCAACATACGGAATGACCACTGGTCTGGGTCTGGGTTCCTTCTTTTCACCTGATGGCTGGCTGGAGTCCTGTTTGGGTTTCTTCTCTGCTTTCAGGAAGGCCCAGTTAGGATATCCACATTTCCCTAGAGCCTGTTTTGTGTGTGATTTCTCCTTCTGTCTGGCTCCTAAGTTAGTGGGGACGCTGTCTGCTCTGTGATACAGAGTCCTGATGACTCCTAACTTGTGCTCCAGAGGGTGATGGGAGTCGAACTGTAAATACTGGTCTGTGTGGGTGGGTTTGCGGTACACATCAGTTTGCAAATTTCCTCTATCAGAAACTGAGACCTCACAGTCCAAGAAAGCCAACCTGTCATTTTTTACATCTTCTCGTGTGAACTTGATATATTTATCCACAGAGTTGATGTGATCAGTGAAATCACACACAAAACAGGCTCTAGGGAAATGTGGATATCCTAACTGGGCCTTCCTGAAAGCAGAGAAGAAACCCAAACAGGACTCCAGCCAGCCATCAGGTGAAAAGAAGGAACCCAGACCCAGACCAGTGGTCATTCCGTATGTTGCGGGAGTTTCAGAGACATTGAGACGTTTATTCTCTAAACACAACGTCCCAGTGGCTTTTAAACCCCAAAATACATTACGGCAAAGACTGGTTCATCCCAAAGATCCAGTCCCCCGGCACAAACAGAGTAATATTGTGTATGCTGTTCAGTGTCAGGAGGGCTGTGATCAGTCTTATATCGGGGAAACTAAACAGCCACTGGCCAAAAGGATGGCCCAGCACAGAAGATCAACATCATCAGGTCAGGACTCTGCAGTCTACACTCATCTCCAGGCCAGCGGTCACTCTTTCAGGGATGAAGATGTTCACATCCTTGATAGAGAGGAACGATGGTTTGAGAGAGGAGTAAAGGAGGCCATCTTTGTGAAAAGAAACCGTCCATCATTAAACAGAGGTGGAGGCCTCCGGGTTCAACTGTCCCCCTCTTACAATGCTGTTATTGCTAGTATCACTCAGCCCTCTGTGAATAGCAAACAACCATCAGGGTGCTAATGATCCATTGTTAGGCTGATGGCCCTCCTTGATCATGTGAGCAACTGGTTTCAGGCTGTCATCAGCCAACTGGTTGTGCAACACTGTGGGAGGGTGCTATTTATAAGACTGAGCTGAACACAGCAACTCAGACTGAGGAAGTCTTTCGGACGAAAGACGAAACGTTTCTACATTTTTTTTTTGCTTTGTTTTGTTTTATTTTTTGAATGTCCAGAGGACCAGACTTAGCTTTTTTAGATTTTTCTACCTGGATTATTGAGCATGCATCAGAGTATTATAATATTAACTTTCTTTATAGCTGGAAATTAAAAAAAATAAATAACCTCTTCAACATTATAAATTTTAAATTCTGATTCATCGCACATCATCATGATTTAATGTATTTGTTCATCAGACTGTTTATTTTGTAGATGTTGTGAAATATTTCTTGATTGTAGTTATTCATCTCCTAACCTCATCTAGAGCTTTTCAAAGTCCTGTACGGTAATACGGGAATTCTTTTATTATTTTAGGTTGTGAATCTTCCTGCACTTTAATCCATATTTTCCCGTTTCTCGCCCATGTTGATACTATTTTTTTCAGTTTTTTTAACATTCTTGCTTCCCGTGCAATAATACAATTTCTTTTTGTTAAATGTTCATTTACCGTATTTTTCGGATTATAGGTCGCACCTTTTTATGGTTTTTTCAAGGCCTGCGACCTATAATCCGATGCGACCTATTTATGGATTTTTTCCATATTTTTAGACCAATTTTTGACTCAGATATAAGCCTGTTTCACTTTGACAGAAAAATTGTGCAGTACCACTTTCGGCCACTGGGGGCGCTGTGGCGCGGTGCAGTACCACTTCCAGAGTACACCGACCCAAGAAGAAGAAGAAGACCGTATGGTTTCCAGTCAGGTGTCCCCAAAACAGCTCCTGTGCTCGGACTGACTGTGTGCCTGCTGGCCTGGATGTAGCTGTTAGCTCTGTGTTTCTTAGCTGTTTTTTTTGCAAGATAAGTCAAGAACCACTCAGCGGATTTTTCTGAAACTTACAGAATGGACTCACAGTGTGGACGTTTACAAGTGAGTACCGGTAGCTTTATTAGATTTTTGAGATTAAAATAAATAAAATAAAAAACGATCTTTTAGCTTAGCTTTTTGTTAGCTGTTGTGGCTGTTCTTTTTACCGGTATGTTAGAAATAGCTTCAAAACCACTCTGTGTATATTTTTTCTGCTTACAGAGTTTAAATTATAAGACATTAATGTACGTAACAATGGTCTATAGAAAACATTTGACATAAAATTCGATTTTTTATTCGTGTCAGAAGCGGACTGGTCTCGTTTTAGCATTAGTTTTTTATCTGTGTTACTTCTGTTAACGTCATAAATAGCTTCAAAACCACTTGGTGTATATTTTTTCTGCTTACAGAGTGTAATTATAAGAGCTTTAATGTACGTTACTATGGTCTCGATAAAACATTTGAGATTCGATTTTTTTATTCGTGTTTTCAGAGACGGACTCGTCTCGTGTTTAGCTTCTGTTAGCTTCTGGCAGACATTAGCAGCATAGCTAAACACTCGGTCCATATTGTCGGGTTGTCTCAGCGGTCACGCGGCGCGTCAGCGGTGGATGACGCGTTACGTCGGCGGTGACGTAGGTGCGACCTATATTCCGGTGCGACCAATTTATGGATTTTTCCAATTTTTTGGCAATAATTGGACACTGCGACCTATATTCCGGTGCGACCAATAATCCGGAAAATACGGTATGTAAACTTTTGTTCCCTTTAATTTTTTGCCTGCATGATTATTTTATTTCTTGCTTTTCTGCTGATGAGCCTTACAATAATTACCGGCTTGAATTTTTCAGTTTTACTGGGTAGTAAGCCTGGCCCTCGCCATTCCTACGCAGCTCCGCTCAATTCTCATTTCCCTTCACTGCTGGGTCTGGCATTTCTCCCATCCACAAGGATGTCTCCGGTAGGTTTTGACCGGACCAATCAGAGAACAGAAGGCGGAGTTTTGAACGACGTCGACTGACGTCGTCATTCAAAATGGCTGCCGCCACGAAGGAATTTTCAATAAAACAAGGTAAAAAACTATTATTTCTCTGCTGAGAAAAAATAGATTTCATAGCTGACGTTATATCAGAAGTGTTCCTGAGCAATCAGAGAGCAGAAGGCGGAGTTTTGAACGATGTCGACTGACGTCGTCATTCAAAATGGCTGCCGCCACGAACGAATTTTCATCAAAACAAGGTAAAAAACTATTATTTCTCTGCTGAGAAAAAATATAGTTCATAGCTGACGTTATATCAGAAGTGTTCCTGAGCTTAACAGTTCCTAAATCAATTCACGAAATGGTCAAATCTGCTGGATATTAAATAGTTTCGGTTTGATATTTTCCAAACAGCCTCGGGTGCGCTACGAAAATAAATGATAAAAAATCGAATTTTATCTCAAATGTTTCATCTAGGCCAACAGTCAGTAAATTAAAGACATATAATTACACACTGGTGGCAGAAAAAATATCCACCGAGTGGTTTCTGAGCAATTTATCTGATAGCCTGGACCTCGTCAGGCTAAACTAACAAAACTCTGCCTCCTGTTCTCTGATTGGTCCATTCAAAAATCTCCAGGAGAAATCGTTGTCTATGGCAGAGATGCCAGACCCTAGTCCAAAGCGAAGTGAAGGACATGGGTCTGGTATCAACCAGGCTACTGGGTAGTGTGTGACATACAGAAATGTCCTCATGATCAATATCGATCTCCTTGTCCTGTAGAAAAGACACCACCTGCTCTTCCAGAGCCCTCAGCTCTTGAGGTGATGAATCCTCCGAGTAACTTTAGAGTACAATCAATTTTTAATTTCCAATCCAGTTATTACTAGGTTTTCTTGTCTTGAATTTTGTTCTAAGTCATCAATCTTTTGTTCCAGTTCCATAATTTTTTTTATCCTTTAGACTTAATTGCGATTTCAATTGTTTGATCTCATCAAACAAGCCCATCAGGAGTTTTTGTTGGGATGTTATCTTCACAAGTTCAGAACTCATGAAGCTTGGTGATTTCTTTAGCTCATCCACATCAGAGTTTTGTTCACTCAGAACTTGTTTTTCCTGTCTGTTTTTACCATCCATCCTCATAAAAAATCTGCCATCCGATGTCAGTGATGCCAGTAATTTCCACACTTCCAAAATTAAACAGTAGTCAATCATCAGACCTAGACTCACCATTAACATCAGCAGAACTCCATGAAGCAATAAAAAAAAAGCCAAATAAAAAATCTCCTGGTCCAGATAGCTATCCAGCAGAATTTTATAAAGAATTTTGGAATATATTGGAACCAATATTTTACAGAATGCTATTAGAATCAGAATAAAATGGCAGGCTTCCAACACATATGAACTCAGCCAACATTAGTCTCCTTTTAAAATCAGGCAAGGACCCAGTATTGCCTACAAGTTACCCGGAATTTACACTACATGCGTTCCGGCTCCGCCCCGCTCCGCTCCGTAGGTCGCAGCTGAGCGTCTCAAAGTCCAGTTTACACTACCTCAGCTCAGGTCCGCCTGGATGCGCTGCTCCGAGACGCATGCGCGGGAATTGCGAGATCGCGCGATAAATCAAGTGATAAATAATGAAGTCAGAACAAAACAATTCATTCGGTGGAAGAAGGAGAACAACAGTAGAGACTGCCTCACTGTTCCGCCCGTGGTGATTTTATTTTGTAAATACGGATGTTGTGCTCGTTCCTTTTCCTGTTGGTGCGACGTAATCTTTGAAAGTTGACTCCGGCACAGCTCCGGCGTCCGGCAGAAATAGGATGGGATCCTATTTTGACGGACTGCCGTCCGCTCGCCGCCGTCGTGCGGAGCCAGTGTAAACGCTCTCATTGATTATAATGGGTGCATATTTGCTGCGGAGGTCGGACCGGAGCGGACCGGAGCCGGAACGCATGTAGTGTAAATTGGGGGTTATCGTCCCATCTCTCTAAAGGTTATTCTGTTGATATATTTGAATTAGAACAAAATTAAAAAGGTCTCTTGGTGATTTAATTTGTGTCTTTGATTCAAATTAAATGTAATAAACTGTGTTAAAGCTGCTATATGTAATTTCTGGAACACGCTGGAACTTAGAAAAATTTTGAACAGAGACATGTTTCTGGTCCCTCCCCCTCAGAGCCATATATGGGCTCTGCTCCCCCTCGCTGTAATTCAGCTCAGCTTCCTTAACTCCGCCTCCACTTCATGTCCTGTCGCAGCCGCTCCGAATTTCTGTGTTTATATGTTAATAAAACGTTCTAAAAAATAAAATAAAAACATGGAGCGCTGGTCCAACACACCAGAACACCATAAAATCTGCAGAGCCTCGTGCAGCCACGTTGAACCCGAGTTTAATTCGCTCGTGACAAATTAATTCATTTCCTCAATTCATTCATGGACTCAGCGGAGGAGGAAGCGATCACTTGACTTTTGGCAAAAAACAAACAAAAGAAAAGTCCAGATCAGGGATGCAGAAGGGAAATTTAATACATTTGTGTCACATACAAAACAGTTTTGCATCACTTTGCAATGCTTTGAACGAGAACCTGCGCGGCCGCTGCGGGCTGGGACAGGCGGGGGCGTGGGTTAGGAGCATGAGAAGTGAGAAGCTCTGTTTTTATTGGCTGGTTAACGGCGGGTCACTGTGGGTTTTTTGAAATGCTTTTAGAGAAGCAAGGGGACTATAGTTTTTTTTTTCAGAGATTACTTGTCTAACATCAGTCTGTCAGGAGATAGTGACAGAGTGAAGAAATATGTTAAAAAAATATTGTTAGAAAAGTTACATATATCAGCTTTAATTTCCTTCACTGCAGGTTTTCAGAGAAAAGGCGTTTCACTGAGAGATTCAGTGAAAAGTTGTATCACTGGGACAGTTCAGAGACCAGTGTGTGGTCCACTATAGTGGACTGACCTAAACATGATGTCCCAGATGTGCTCAATTAGATTCAGGTCTGGGGAAAGGGCAGGCCAGTCTATAACATCAATGCACTCATCATGCATGAACTGCTGACACACTTCAGCCAAGAGGCCTAGCATTGTCATGCATAAGAAAGAATCCAGGGCCCACTGCACCAGCATATGGTCTCACGATGGGTCCGAGGATCTCATCCCGATATCTTATGGCAGTCAGGGCACCTCTGTCTAGCACATGGAGAGCTGTGCGACCATCTGAAGAAATGTCTCCCCACACAATGACTGACCCACCACCAAACCGGTCATCCTGGAAGATGTTGCAGGCAGCATAACCTTCTCCATGGTGTCTCCAGACTCTTGTCACGTCTGTCACATGTGCTCAGTGTGAACCTGCTTTCATCTGTACAGGGCACCAATGGCGAATCTGCCAATTTTGGTGTTCCCTATCAAACGCCAATCATCCTGAACGGTGTTGGGCTGTAAGCACAGGCCCTATACGTGCAAACCAGGCTTTAAGCACAGGCCCTATATGTGCACGTCAGGCCCTCATACCACGCTCATGGAGTCTGTTTCAGCTTGAATGGAAACATGCATGGAATGGAAACAGTACTGAGCTGCGTAGCACGCCGTTTATACTGGTTTTTTTCTTCTTTTTTTGTGGGAGGGGGCACCAGACACAGCCGCGTCCTGTTTGCACAGACAGTTTTAAAGCAGGAGCGGAGAAGAGGAGAAGACCGACACATCTCAGGTGCACACTGTCTGTACCGTGCACCGTTTGTACAGACAGTTTTCAAGGGTTGGGGGTGGGGGGTGTCAGTGTGAGGGCTTAGTATGAGGGAAGAGACTGTCTTTAGCTTTTTAGCTAGTGCACCTGCATTGCCAGCTGCTAGTTTAGTGTTACGTCAGTGCCGACAGGTGGTTTGCAGTGTTCAGTAGACAGGGCGCTTGGTTCTGATGATGGGGAGGGGTGTCTCACTTATATAATGGTAGGGGAAACACTGGTCTTAATAATAATAGCTATGTATTTTTACCATTTACAATTACAGGTTAAGCCTGCAGAGATCAATGTGCAAACTCAAACTTTTACATTATCTATCTACCGGTATCTTACTCAATTTTTAACAAAGATTCCATTCAGTTTTCCAATCCATAAAAAAATATTTTACAGCATTTAGATTTTTCTGTGGTTAAAAATAATTCAGTGACAGGTTTTAATTCAAGCATCCTCAAACCTCACACATAAACAAAAGCTTAAAATGCATAAATCAAATACAACTGACATACTAATGTTATTTTGATTGCAGCAGGGTCATCAGAAAGTGTAGATCACCCCCTTAACAATATTAAGTAATTTAATAATATTTAATGAAGTACACTTGAAATTTTATTAAGGTATAACAATGAACAAACATAATAATTTTGTTATACTTCTTTTCAGTAAATGGCATAAGAGTCATACCGTATTTTCTGGTGTATAGGTCGCACCTGTGTATAGGTCGCACCATCCAAGTATGTTGGAAGGCTTCGTACAAAGGGCTCCAGGATGTTCGGTTGTGCAAGCAGCTGAGATCACAAAACATTTTAAATATGATCATCACAGACATGCAGCCGCTGTCTGTGGTGGAAGATGAAGGCTTCCAGAAGATCATCTCCACCTTCAATCCAAAGTTATTTCTCTTCTGTTATTGCATTTTAGAAAAAAGCAAGAGTTTTGCTTTACCACAGACTTGAAACTGATGTGTGGACGATACCTAGGTCAAAATCCAAGCCAAGGAAATAGAAGCGTTCACCAGACACATCAACTCGATAGAGAACTACATAAAGTTCACCAGAGAGGATGCAAACAACAACAAGCTGCCTTTTTTGGACTCTTTGGTTCACATGGAAAGAGAGGAAAGCCTCAACATTGAAGTTTACAGAAAACCAACCCACACAGACCAGTATCTTCTGTATGACTCTCACCATCCACTGGAGCACAAACTCTTTGTCATCAGAACTTTACAGCATTGGGCAGAGCACATCCCCACAAAGACAGAAGGGAAGGAAAAGGAACAGAAACACATTGAAAAATATCTCCAAACATGTGGATATCCTAACTGGGCCTTTGTCAAGTAAGCGAGGAAATTTACAAAACACACTAATAAACAGAAAAAGAAGAACAGATGAAAAAACATCGTCAGCCCTTATGTGAGTGGACTATCAGAGAATTTCAGATTTTCAACAAACACAACATCCCAGTACATTTCAAACCCAGCAGGACTCTCAGAGAGGCTGGTCCACCCTAAGGACAAAACACCCACACACAAACAGAGTGGTGTAGTGTATGCGGTCCAGTGCAGCGAGGACTGTCCAGACCGCTACATTGGAGAAACTAAACAGCCTCTTCACAGACGAATGTCCCAACACAGGAGAGCCTCCTCCTCTGAACAAAACTCAGCTGTTCACCTCCACCTCACGGACAAAGGACACTCATTTGAGGATGAAAATGTGCACATTTTGGACTGTGAACACAGATGGTTTGAGAGGGGTGTGAAGGAAGCTGTTTATGCTAAGAGAGAAAAACCTTTTCTTAACAGAGGGGGAGGTCTCAGATTTCAACTTTCAAAAACATAATGCAGCTTTAGGACTGATTCCCAGACGGTTTTCACACCTGATGGGAACAAAGGAGCCTCATCTGTGAATAAAGGCCTTGTTATACTTGAGCCGACGGCCCGTCGGATGTCTTTTACCCCCCGTTGAGTGAGCAAACATTGCGCAACTTTTGGCCGCACTCCCGCTGCTATCCCCCGTTCGACAGCCTGTCGTGTACTTATGCTGCGTTCCAGTAACCTCGTATTGTGGGGATTTCCAAGGTCCCAGTGGTGGATTTAAACTGGAACGCCCGCTCCAGTGGGAAACTCCCATTCGTGAAGTGGGGCAATTTTTTCGGTCCCCAGTTTATCCCAGTGACGATTTCAAAATGGCGGCCACTCGCGTCCTTAGTAAGTGAACTCCTTAACTTTTACTAAAATAACAGTTGTAAAATGTTGTTGTGTGTTTTTTAATCACACACACAGCTTAAGCGTATGCTTGTGAACACAGATCACATTAAAAACCTGTGTTTAGTTGCACGTCATGCGGTGTACGGCTGTTTTTCTCGTTGTTTGGATCACAACAGTTCTGTAGGCCAGCGGCAGCGACTTTCATTCGCCACATTTTATTATTCAGCACATTAAAAAAGTAACTATTAGTTATGAATTTTATTTTAAAATATCAAAAAAGGCGTTCAATACAGGATCAACTGGACTTTATTTGTTGCAGAAAACGTTTCGACTTCTGTCCAGAAGTCTTTTTCAATTGAAAAAGACTTCTGGACAGAAGTCGAAACGTTTTCTGCAACAAATAAAGTCCAGTTGATCCTGTATTGAACGCCTTTTTTGATTTCATCATGTCCTGGACGACTGAGAATCTTCACCAGCATTTTAAAATATATATTTTTTACCCTTGTTTTCTTTGACGCTGTGGCTTATTTTTGTTAGGCAACCCAGAACTAAACACACATTGTTTGTTGAACTGACTATAAATTAGCACTAAACTGTGGTTAAAAATATATATATTTGGTTTCCAAAGATCCGTGTTTAGAAACATTCTATAATCCTGTACGATATTTATGTGTTAGGACGTGTATATTTGTATAGTAAGTGTGTGTTTGTGTTTGTTTTCAGTCTACCTCGACAGAGAACAACAACACCATTTTCTGGCAGCCTGTATCGCAGTGCAGGGGATTTGTCCTGTTTGTACATTGATGCAAACCTCACTATGAAAGTTGAGCTTATCCAACCTGCACAGGACAGCACAGCTGGTAAGATTTTGGAGAAATAAGTTTTAATGCAAACCAAACCAATTACTGTATAATGAATTTAACAATACTGTGTTTTTTTCTTTTAAAATGATTTTTTCAGAGAACTGTGAAGACTCTCCATCAACCAGCAGCCACGCAGAGTCCCCCATCCGCGAGAATGACAGTTTTAATAAAGAACAGACACTGTTCTCGATTGAACACATGCGTGTTCCACTCGCAAGCGAAGGTCTAGTGAGGTTTTGGAGTTCTTCCGCCAGTCAGAGGAAAACAGTCAACAGCGACATCAGGACATGATGGAGCAAATGAAATCAACCCAGGAGCAAATGAAATCAGCCCAGATGCTACAAAAAAATGTAGCTGTACTGTAAACTTTCTTATTGTTTTGCACAAAACAACTTCTGTTTTTTTTTTAAAGTTTTTTTGTTTTCACATTGTTTATTTTGCTCAGGTTCGGCCCAGTAAAAATGTTTGGTTTTCAGTGCCTTTGATTGTATGAATTTTGAAAATGCTGTTCTGTTGCACATTTTGTAATTAAAACTGAAACTTTCAGACAACTGAGATTTGTTTTCAGTATGAACTATTTGCTTGCAAAGGTTAAAATAGAAACTATTTTGTATAAACTAGTTTAATAGTATTGAAACTATTTTGCATTACTAGCTACAGAGCAAATTGTGTAACATTTTATTACCCTACAATACACAAAAGGTACGTTTCCCTAAAATTTTGCTATGTTCACATTAATAATTTATTTTTGGAAATGTGTTATGACACGTGCATTTCTGACAGATACTTAAAGCATCTGGGCTACTCGCGTCCTTAGTACAGTAAGTAAACTCCTTAAACTCTGGAGCCTTGAGTAAGGCAGTAATAATATTTGCAACCCATCGGTTTAAACTTGTCACAACTCAAAGACAAAATGCTGTATTTAAAGAAAAATGTTTATTAAGCTTCATTATAGCAGTCTTTTAAGTACATTTGTACAGACAGTTTTGTCATGAACAACTGCACTAATGTAGGAAGTTTCAAAACAACATACTACCTATTATTTTTTCTTTTACACACCGGAATTCTAAGAGTTATTCATTTTCATCATCCTCCCTGGGGGACCCGTCTGCATGCTGCTGACAAATTTGTGATGGCCCACGTCCCAAGTTGTGGAGGATGCAGGCAGCCACTATGATCTTCACCACCACATCAGTTCTGGTATTCTGCACGTCACAAAGCCGTCTCCACCTGCACTTCAAACATCCGAAGGCTTGCTCCACAATCACCCTTCCACGGCTGATTTCAGCGTTACTGTACGTTGCTTCTCTGCTTCACTTAGAGCACCATTGTTCTTCAGGATGGATGGGTTTTCTGGCAGCATGGTAGGGTCCAAGACAACTCTGCAATGGGAAAACAGTGTTTATTTCAGACAGACATAAAGTTAATAATGAGCTGCAATTCTCTGTCATTTTTTCATCATTTGACTTCTTGTTTATGTGAAAAATACACATTTCAGACAGCTACTTTCAGGAAACTGTTGGAATCTGGAGAATACAGTAGTTGAATCTCTTGGAATCCTGGAAAAAAAAAACAATGCAGATATGTTCCTGTCTTTGATTTATACATCTACCTTATAATGTTTTTCTAGTCTTTGATACTTTGTTTTAAAATAATATATATATATATATAAATATATTCTACCATTCTACCATTGCTGTTAATCATTCTTTAGTTTGTAGCAGGTCACTTTTTTAAATGAGTCCATGAGGCTCAATGACATTTACCTGACTAAATAAAGGTTGATTGTAAAAAAACAACAACAGTACTGTAGTGTCAGGCTACAAACCAAAACTTTCTGATGGTGTTATATATCATAAAATCAATCACCTTTATTTTACCAGGTAAAGCCCGTTCGAGATCTCTTTTACAAGGGTGACCTGGTCAAGTGGTCAGCAGGGTTAGCAACCGGTGTTAGCAACTTATTTATTTAGCAAAATAAAGCAACCACTGTACAGTTTCTTCAACATATCGTAAACCCCCTACATGTTTTGCTGTGCAGTGAGCGAAGACGTTTTTTTTTAGCTGTAAAGCCAGTTTTTCTTTTTCCCAACGAGAAAAATATATATTAAATCTATTACCTTCGACGTTCATCTTTCTTCTTTGACATGTTCTGTGTCAGGAGTGCATATCTGGTTGTCTGGAGTGCATAACTGGTAGTCTGGAGTGCATATATGTTTAGTAATTTATTATATTCCGAAACAGCAACAAAAACAATGCGTGCGTCCATCTTGTTTTACCACCAGGGTAACCGGAACGTGTTTTCAAGTGGTAGATGGGGAGATGACGTCACTGCCACTTCGTAGTTCCCAAAATACGAGGTAACTGGAACGCAGCAATAGCCCCCAAGCAGAACTCCGAGACGCCGACGATGCGGCTCGCAGCGTGTGATTGGTTCAAAGTTTGTGGGCGTTTTTTGTTTTTGCTTTGACAGACATTTGAAGAGAAACTTGTCTGTACCGTGCGCACACACACACACACGCACACACACACGCGCGCGCGCGCGCGCACTCAAAAGCATGCCTGCGCCTGCATGCACCCTTTAAAAGAAAGCAAATTCCGCTGTGAAACAACAAGCCGTGTTGGTCTAGTGGTAAAGACGTTGCGCTCCCACTCAAAGGACGTGAGTTCGAATCTCACATGGTTGAGATTTTTGTTTTGTTTTTAAATACGGTTATACGGGTACAGCGTGCAAAACTGTAACTAAAGCCTATTTTGTGTGAGAAATCATTTAATATCTTATATTTTTTTATATATGTGATTGCTATTTGAATTGATTGTTAATTTTGTTTGAAGAAGGGACAGAAATAATGAGATTTTTTTCTTCTTCTGCCTCCTTTCATTTTTTTCATGAAATCCTGGAATGCAGTGGGAGGGAAGAGGGAGGGATTTATTATAATTTATCCCCCCAAGTCTTGCAAAGTATAAACACTCATGCGGTCGGTGACTGGGTTCACTCAGCGGGAGGTAAAAGACATGTCGGCGGGAGGTAAAAAACATGAGACGCTAGTATAAACCCAGCTTTACACTAACAAAGACCCTAAGAAACCCCTACTGTTAAGGTGTGATTTGTCAATCTACATAGGTATTAAAAAAAAAGGTGTTCAATAAGAAACAACTGGACTTTATTTGTAGCAGAAGACGTTTCGCCCTTCATCCAAAAGGCTTTCTCAATTTCTTCATCTTTTGGATGAAGGGCGAAACGTCTTCTGCTACAAATAAAGTCCAGTTGTTTCTTATTGAACACCTTTTTTTTGATTTTATCATGTCCTGGATGACTGAGAATCTTCACCAGCATACATAGGTATGTGTGTATCTTATCTCAGCCTTGATAACCTGAACCCCACACTCTGCTCTTTGAATTGAGAAAGCTCCTCGGATGAAGAGCGAAACGTCTTCTGTTACAAATAAAGTCCATTTGTTTTTGTATTAAAAGTTTTTTGAATAATACAACTCTAACAGCTCTGTTCATCAGGCAGTCAGAATGCTAAACACTCTGCCTGCTCTGCCCCCCCTCCCATTTGAACTGCCTTAACACTAAAACTTTCTCACACATTATCACTCAACACAAAGTTTTTCACTAAACTCTCGGTCATGTGCTCATACAGTTTGCACTACTTCTCATACTTGCACTAATGTCTGTATTACATCACTGCCTATAATCATAATACTGTTTACATTCTCTGTTTACATTTATTAATACTGTTTACTTTTATTACTACTGCTTACATGTAATTACTACTGTTTACATTTATTTACACTACTCTAATATCTACACCACTGCTGGTACATATACAGTGTGCTCTGAACGGTCTTATTTAGGGATGCCCAATGTGCCTTACTGCATATGCCACTTTTTGCCTCTATAACAACATCAACTACTACCTCATACATATACTGTGTACATTGACTCATACGCTGCTTTGCCACTTTGCAAATGTCAATGCTAGAAACCTTTAGTTTATTTTAGTTATACTTTTTATACTCTTTTTTTGTGCTAGTATGCAAAAACTCAGGACAGTATTATGTTCATTAAATGTTTAATGTTTTAGTTTTAGAGTTGGTGTGGATTTTCATTAAAAAAAAAAAACTCAGGACAGTGTTAGTTTTACTATTTTATGCTTATGTCTATTATTATATGTTTCAGTGTTTCAATGTTTAGATGTTTACTGTTGCACCGAGGGACTGAGAGAAACGCAATTTCGGTCCTGTGTATGTCCTGTACAGTACATATTGCAGATCTGACAATAAAGTTGACTTTGACTTTGACTAACCTTACAAATGTGGTTAGTCACTAACTACACTGTTCTTAATGCAGGCTCATGTAAGAAGGGGTGGCCTTTAATAATAGTTTCTGAACTTTGAGGCCAAGTTTTTTTTTCCATCCATCCATCCATCCACCTTCTTCCGCTTATCCGGGGTCGGGTCGCGGGGGTAGCAGCCTAAGTAGGGAGGCCCAGACTTCCCTCTCCCCAGCCACTTGGAGCAGTTCCTCCGGGGGAATCCCAAGGCGTTCCCAGGCCAGCCGAGAAACATAGTCCCTCCAGCGCGTCCTGGGTCTTCCTCTGGGTCTCCTCCCGGTGGGACGTGCCCGGAACACCTCACCAGGGAGGCGTCCAGGAGGCATCCTAACCAGATGCCCGAGCCACCTCAACTGGCTCCTCTCGATGTGGAGAAGCAGCGGCTCTACTCCGAGTCCCTCCCGGATGACTGAGCTTCTCACCCTATCTCTAAGGGAGAGTCCAGCCACCCTGCGGAGAAAACTCATTTCAGCCGCTTGTATCCGAGATCTTGTTCTTTCGGTCATAACCCAAAGCTCATGACCATAGATGAGGGTGGGAACGTAGATCGATCGGTAAATTGAGAGCTTTGCCTTTTGACTCAGCTCTCTCTTCACCACGACAGACCGGTACAGCGCCCGCTTCACTGCGGACGCTGCACCTATCCGCCTATCGATCTCACGCTCCAGTTTTCCCTCATTCGTGAACAAGATCCCGAGATACTTAAACTCCTCCACTTGGGGCAGGACCTCCTCCCCGACCCGGAGAGGGCATGCTACCCTTTTCCGGCTCAAGACCATGGCCTCGGATTTGGAGGAACTGATCCTCATCCCGGCCGCATCACACTCGGCTGCAAACCGCTCCAGTGAAAGTTGTAAATCACGAACTGATGAAGCCAGTAGGACCACATCATCTGCAAAAAACAGAGAAGCGATTCTAAGGTCACCAAAACGGATCCTCTCAACACCTTGGCTGCGCCTAGAAATTCTGTCCATAAAAGTTATGAACAGAATCGGTGACAAAGGGCAACCTTGGCGGAGTCCAACTCTCACTGGAAACGAGCCTGACTTACTGCCGGCAATGCGGACCAAGCTCTGACACCGGTCGTACAGGGACCTAACAGCCCTTATCAAAGGGCCTGGTACCCCATACTCCCGGAGTACCCCCCACAGAACCCCCCGAGGGACGCGGTCGAATGCCTTCTCCAAGTCCACAAAACACATGTAAACTGGTTGGGCAAACTCCCACGCACCCTCCAGGACCCTGCTGAGGGTGTAGAGCTGGTCCAGTGTTCCACGACCAGGACGAAAACCACACTGCTCCTCCTGAATCCGAGGTTCGACTATCCGACGGACCCTCCTCTCCAGAACCCCTGAATAGACCTTACCAGGGAGGCTTAAGAGTGTGATCCCCCTATAGTTGGAACACACCCTACGGTCCCCCTTTTTAAATAGGGGAACCACCACCCCAGTCTGCCAATCCAAGGGAACTGCCCCCGATGTCCACGCGATATTGCAGAGTCGCGTAAGCCAACACAACCCTACAACATCCAGAGCCCTAAGGAACTCCGGGCGAATCTCATCCACCCCCGGAGCCTTGCCACCGCGGAGCTTTTTAACCACCTCGGCGACCTCAGCACCAGAGATCGGAGAACCCGACCCAAAGTCCCCAGGCTCTGCTTCCTCAGTGGAAGACGTGCCAGTAGGATTGAGGAGGTCTTCGAAGTATTCCGCCCACCGACTCACAACATCCCGAGTTGAGGTCAGCAGCACGCCACCTCCACCATAAATGGTGTTGGTCTCGTACCTCTTTCCCCCCCTGAGACGCCGGATGGTGGACCAGAATCGCCTCGAAGCCGTACGGAAGTCATTCTCCATGGCCTCTCCGAACTCCTCCCACGCCCGAGTTTTTGCCTCAGCAACCACCCGAGCCGCATGCCGCTTGGACTGCCGGTACCTATCAGCTGCTTCCGGGGTCCCACAAGCCAAAAAGGCCCAATAGGACTCCTTCTTCAGCCTGACAGCATCCCTCACTGCCGGTGTCCACCACCGGGTTCGAGGGTTGCCACCTCGACAGGCACCAACAACCTTGCGGCCACAGCTCCGATAAGCTGCCTCGACAATAGAGGCGCGGAACACGGTCCACTCGGACTCCATGTCCCCCGCCTCCCTCGGAACGTGTTCAAAGCTCTCCCGGAGGTGGGAGTTAAAGCTCCGTCTTACGGGAGACTCTGCCAGACGTTCCCAGCAGACCCTCACGATACGTTTGGGTCTGCCAGGTCTGACCGGCATCCTCCCCCACCATCGGAGCAAACTCACCACCAGGTAGTGGTCAGTAGACAGCTCCGCCCCTCTCCTCACCCGAGTGTCCAAGACATGCGGCCGCAGATCAGATGAGACGACAACAAAGTCGATCATCGAACTGCGACCTAGGGTGTCCTGGTGCCAAGAGCACATATGGACACCCTTATGCTTAAACATGGTGTTCGTTATGGACAATCCATGACGAGCACAGAAGTCCAATAACAGAACACCACTCTGGTTCAGATCAGGGGGGCCGTTCCTCCCAACCACACCCCTCCAGGTCTCACTGTCATTGCCCACGTGAGCGTTGAAGTCCCCCAGTAGAACAAGGGAGTCCCCAGGAGGCGCACTCTCCAATACCCCCTCCAAGGACTCCAAAAAGGGTGGGTAGTCTGAGCTGCCGTTTGGTGCATAGGCACAAACAACAGTCAGAGCCCGTCCCCCCACACGTAGGCGAAGGGAGGCTACCCTCTCGTTCACCGGGGTGAACCCCAACGTACAGGCACCAAGATGGGGGGCAACCAGTATGCCCACTCCTGCTCGGCGCCTCTCACCAGGGGCAACTCCAGAGTGGAAGAGTGTCCAACCCCTCTCAAGGAAACTGGTTCCAGAGCCAGAGCCATGCGTTGAGGTGAGTCCGACTATTTCTAGTCGGAACCTCTCAACCTCACACACTAGCTCAGGCTCCTTCCCCACCAGAGAGGTGACATTCCATGTCCCAATGGCCAGCTTCTGTAGCCGAGGATCAGACCGCCAGGGTCCCCGCCCTCGGCCGCCACCCATCTCACATTGCACCCGACCCCTTTGGCCCCTCCCACAGGTGGTGAGCCCATGGGAAGGGGGACCCACGTCTCCTCTTCGGGCTGTGCCCGGCCGGGCTCCATGGGTAAAAGCCCGGCCACCAGGCGCTCGCCAGCGTGCCCCACCTCCGGGCCTGGCTCCAGAGTGGGGCCCCAAGTTTTTTTTTCTTGCAAAAAAATCCCGAAGTCTTGTCTTTTAATGAAGGCCATGTGGCCTAACAGTTTTGAAGGATTCAGAGCTTCATTAGATAGCCAGTCACCTTTTCCATTTTTCAAAGAAGCCCTTTAGCGACATTTGTTGTTTATTAATTTTTGCTAAAGAGTGCTAGATTAGTTCTTACGGGTACCAATGATTATTGAAGTTGATTTACACCAGGAGAAAAAAAAGCTTTCAAGAGAAAAGATTTATCGATTCATCCACTTGTTCTGAAGCTGGGTCTTGGGGCAGCAGCTGGGGCAGGGAGGTCCAGACATCTATTTCTACAGCCATCTCTTCCAGCTCTTCTGGTAGGACTCCAAGGCGCCCAAGGCCAACCAAAAGACATAGTTTCTCTAGCATGTCCTGGGTCTTCCCCGGGGTCTCCTCCCAGCCAAACATGCCTGAAGCACCTCTCTAGGGAGGCACCTAGGTAGCATCCTTACCAGATGCCTGAACAACCTCAATTGAGAAAAGCTCCAAATATGAAAAAAGGAGGCTTCAAGACAATGCACTGTTTGCTGAATTTTTGTATCTTACTTTTGACTGAGACATGACTGGTTGCGAGCTGAGCAGGGGCTTTAGAGGACCAACATTGGTCTGCGGCGTGCCAATCCTTGGAGAGACGTAGGACCTTGGAGACGATGCATCTGATGTTAAAGACATTGGTGACTGGTTTGATTGCTGAGCTGCTGGCAAAAATAAATAAAAATGTAGGAAACTGTATCCGCCAACATTCAAAATGCAAATACAGTGAACTTTCAGCTCCCTTTTCTTGATTTACCTTGGCTGGAAAGCTGTGCTGCTTGAGAGAGGATGGTAGTGATGTTGAAAGCTGATGGCCCTGCTGTGAGGATCTTGTGGAGCATGGACTGTAAAGAAGCTTGTGTGACAGCAGCTGTGAGTACTACAGAAAAGGAAATAAAAACACAAACATTGTTAGACCTGTGATGGACTGGTGAGCAGTTCAGGATGTACCAGCATCGCACTTCACGAATTCCAGATATACAGGTGCTGATCATAAAATTAGAATATCGTGAAAAAGTTGGTTTATTTTAGTAATTCCATTCAAAAAGTGAAACTTGTATATTATATTCTTTCATTACACACATACTGATTTATTTCAACTGTTTATTTTAATGTTGATGATTATAATTGACAACTAATGAAAACCCCAAGTTCAGTTGCTCAGAAAATTAGAATGTTACTTAAGACCAATAAAAAAAAGATTTTTTGAAATGTTGGCCAATTGAAAAGTATGAACATGAAAAGTTTGAGCATGTACAGCACTCAATACTTAGTTGCGGCTCCTTTTGCCTGGATTACTGCAGCCATGCAGCGTGGCATGGAGTCGATCAGTCTGTGGCACTGCTCAGGTGTTCTGAGAGCCCAGGTTGCTCTGATAGTGGCCTTCAGCTCTTCTGAATTGTTGGGTCTGGCGTATCGCGTCTTCCTCTTCACAATACCCCATAGATTTTCCATAGGGTTAAGGTCCGGTGAGTTTTCTGGCCAATTAAAAACAGGGATACCATGGTCCTTAAACCACATACTTGTAGCTTTGGCACTGTGTGCAATGCCAAGTCCTGTTGGAAAATGAAATTTGCATCTCGATAAAGTTGGTCAACAACAGATGACATGTCCAAAGTTATGTTCTATGATTAAAGTAATTTTTTAATTACAGGTAGTCCCCGACTTACGAGCGAGTTCCGTCCCTAGGGGGCGCTCGTATGTCAAAAATTCTTAAGTAGGATCACAAAAAATATATATATATTTTTAGAAATGAATACATGTACAGTACTGTACAGTCACCAAGCACGTAGCCTATCCTAACACAGTTTTTAAAGATGAAGGAGTGAGTGTAATTGTCTCCCTTTCACATAAAGGGAGCTAGCTCCCTTTATGTGAATGGAGCCTGCTAGGGAGGAGGGAGACAATTCAACTGACTCCTTAACTGTGTTAGGATAGGCTAAGTGCTTGGTGACTGTACAGTACGTACTGTACATTTATCTATTTATTAAAAATATACTGTACTGTACAGTACTGTATATATATTTATTTTTTATTTATAAATAGATAAATGTACAGTACAGTACTGTACAGTCACCAAGCACTTAGCCTATCCTAACACAGTTAAGGAGTCAGTTGAATTGTCTCCCTCCTCCCCAGCAGGCTCCATTCACATAAAGGGAGCTAGCTCCCTTTATGTGAAAGGGAGACAACTCAACTCACTACTTCATCTTTAAAAACTGTGTTAGGATAGGCTAAGTGCTTGGTGACTGTACAGTACTGTACATTTATCTATTTATTAAAAATATACTGTACTGTACAGTATATATATTTTTTTTTTATTTATAAATAGATAAATGTACAGTACAGTACTGTACAGTCACCAAGCACTTAGCCTATCCTAACACAGTTAAGGAGTCAGTTGAATTGTCTCCCTCCTCCCCAGCAGGCTCCATTCACATAAAGGGAGCTAGCTCCCTTTATGTGAAAGGGAGACAACTCAACTCACTACTTCATCTTTAAAAACTGTGTTAGGATAGGCTAAGTGCTTGGTGACTGTACAGTACTGTACATGTATTCATTTATTTAAAAAAAAAAAAAAAATTAAATGAGATGCATATTCGTAAGTCCGGGACCTCGTAAGTAAGAGCGCTCGTAAGTCGGGGACTACCTGTATTTCCTATGGAAATCAAGGTCCTAGAGTCGAGAGGATAGGCACAAAATCCATGTTGCGTCAGGTCCAGTGTCAAGTTTTCACAATCAGTGATCATACCTGCAAACTCAGAAGGGATGAAAAAGGTGACAAACGTTGCCCCCCCACCCCGAAAGTTTTTGTAAATTTTTTAACATGCTTCAGGTAAAAGTCATTTACTAACCTAATTTAATGAGGACATAAATAGGAAAGATTGTGTCAACCAAAAAATTAACAACCAACAACAGCAGCAAGTCAAATACAGCAGAACATTTTGCTAACAATGCGCTGCTCCGAGTCAACAGATGCATTTAAAAACTTAAGACTTATCTCTTCAGACAGGCTTTTGGTTAATTTTGTACATTGATTTTAGAGTTTGTTATGTTTTACCTTTTTGTATAGTACTTCTGTGATTTTATGATTTTATTTTTCCTTTTGTAAAGCACTATGTGACTCTCATGTCTGTGAAATGTGCTATACAGTATAAATAAAACTTACTTACAATAAAAACTCATTTCTTAAATTTTTTGCCCGAAATTTTTGAAAAGTAGATGCCATTTCCTGCATTCTGGTGTATTTTAACAAGTTGTTAAACATCTATGTTTACCTACATGTAAACACTTGATTCACTAACTATTTTAGAGACATCTAACAAAATAAAGTCAGGTCCTGTGGCCAGATTAAAAAATTGTTGAAATTATTATTGATCATGCATCAGGATATTTTAGAGACACCTCATTCAACTAGTTCATATAGACATCATCATGTTTTTAAACTCACTCCTGTGGCTAAGATAATGAAATTAATGTGACAATTTATCACAGTGACTTTAGGGGTGCAATCGGTCTTTTGCAGACACGTGACATTTTGCACTCCCGGTCGCCATATTGGGTGGAGACCGGTTCATTTATGCCTCTTTTCCACCGCTCGGCTCGGCTCGGGTTGGATCGGCTCAGGTCGGCTCAGTTCGGGTCGGGTCACATCTATGTTCTGTTTCCACAGCTTTTTTGTACCCCTTCTGTGGGCGGGGTCCAGAATCCTACTCGTCTTACCACATGGTGGCAGTAGTGTTCCTCAAGCTATTTACTACAGTACTAGCCACCACTAGAAGAAGAACACAATAAAGACTTTGTATCACATATTATCAATTCTATCAAAAACCACATAGCTGATATTTTTCAAAAAAATCTAGTGTGATCACAACATGTTCATATACGAAATGTATCCTGTTGGAGTTATTTGAAATAAAATTCAATGTTTTATAGACATAAATGTGTCAACCTACGTCCATTATTTTCTACTTTGTATCACATATTATCAATTCTATCAAAAACCACAAAGCTGATATTTTTCAAAAAAATCTAGTGTGATCACAACATGTTCATATACGAAATGTATCCTGTTGGAGTTATTTGAAATAAAATTCAATGTTTTATAGACATAAATGTGTCAACCTACGTCCATTATTTTCTACTTTGTATCACATATTATCAATTCTATCAAAAACCACAAAGCTGATATTTTTCAAAAAAATCTAGTGTGATCACAACATGTTCATATACGAAATGTATCCTGTTGGAGTTATTTGAAATAAAATTCAATGTTTTATAGACATAAATGTGTCAACCTACGTCCATTATTTTCTACTTTGTATCACATATTATCAATTCTATCAAAAACCACATAGCTGATATTTTTCAAAAAAATCTAGTGTGATCACAACATGTTCATATACGAAATGTATCCTGTTGGAGTTATTTGAAATAAAATTCAATGTTTTATAGACATAAATGTGTCAACCTACGTCCATTATTTTCTACTTTGTATCACATATTATCAATTCTATCAAAAACCACAAAGCTGATATTTTTCAAAAAAATCTAGTGTGATCACAACATGTTCATATACGAAATGTATCCTGTTGGAGTTATTTGAAATAAAATTCAATGTTTTATAGACATAAATGTGTCAACCTACGTCCATTATTTTCTACTTTGTATCACATATTATCAATTCTATCAAAAACCACAAAGCTGATATTTTTCAAAAAAATCTAGTGTGATCACAACATGTTCATATACGAAATGTATCCTGTTGGAGTTATTTGAAATAAAATTCAATGTTTTATAGACATAAATGTGTCAACCTACGTCCATTATTTTCTACTTTGTATCACATATTATCAATTCTATCAAAAACCACAAAGCTGATATTTTTCAAAAAAATCTAGTGTGATCACAACATGTTCATATACGAAATGTATCCTGTTGGAGTTATTTGAAATAAAATTCGAATTTTTATAATTTATTTTCGTTGTGCAAACACAGGTTTTGGAAAAAGTCAAAGCGAAACTACTTTAAATGCAGCACATTTGACCATACGTGACAATATTAAAGCGTGGTTAAGCTCAGGAGCCCTCGTACTATTAAAGTCAGCTATGAAATATATTTTATATCTGTTCATTGAGCTACATTTAAAGACATAAAGCCGCCCGCGCGCCGCGTGTTGCTCGTGGCGAACCTATTTTTTTAAAATCCTGCAGTTTTGAGCAGTACGTGATTTTATTAAGGACACGTTCAGCTGAAGACCCATCTTTGCTATAAATTTAAAAAATAATAATTGTTTTTACCGTGTTTATCATGTAAAAGTCCTGCAGTGATCGCGTCCCTCGCTTCCGTAAAAACAGCTCTCGTCTCCTCCTTCCTACTTCCGGAGCGGGTGAGCTCGCTTCAGTACCCCTCTGAAAGCAGCCCGAAAATCTCAGGAAATCTCGCGCGGCTCCGCTCGAAATATCCGGTGGAAAAGGATGAAAGGGGGTCTCTGCGACGCACATATGACGTAACATCCGACCCGAGCCGACCGGTGGAAAAGGGGCACAAAACAGAGGAAGTCCGGATCAATGTTGTTAATTGAAGCTAACTTCACCATGTAACGTTCTCTGGCTTCAAGGTTGAGTTTCTCTCTATAAGGCTTCTGCTCATTTTTATATTTAGTTTGCATTTTGCTGATGTTATTGTTCTGTATCGCACTGTGTTTAACATGGACTTCCTCTGTTTAAATGAACCGGTATCAACCCAACATGACGACCGGAAGTGCAAAAAGACACAAGCCGTGACGTCACGTGCAAAAGACCGATTGACTTTTATTTTATTAATTTGTATTTAGTTTTACTACAGTACAGAGACTGCATTGCTGAGGGTTACCAATGATGTCCTCTTGGCTGCTGACACTGGCTCTCCCTCCATCCTTGTCCTCCTTGACCTCACTGCAGCCTTCGACACTGTGGACCATAGTATCCTCCTCCACCGTCTTCATGTGGAGGTCGGTCTCTGCGACACAGTCCTGGACTGGTTCAAATCTTTCCTCTCCAATAGGCTGGAATGTGTTAGTCTTGGCAACGCCACGTCCCAGACAGTTTGTGTCTCCTGTGGTGTCCCTCAGGGGTCGGTTCTGGGGCCCCTGCTGTTTTCCCTTTACATGCTGCCTTTAGGTCAAATTATTAATCAGTTCAACATTTCTTTTCACTGTTATGCCGACGATACACAGCTTTACATCAGGACTGGAGCATCCTCATCTTCCACCTTGTCATCTCCATCTTCACTCACTGCCCTCTCTGCCTGCCTGGAGGCAATTAGGGCATGGATGAATCAGAACTTTCTTCAATTAAACTGCTCCAAGACTGAGGCCATACTGATTGGCACCCCTCACCAGGTACAAACATCTCCTATAACAACACTTTCCTTTTCTGGACAAGACATCCCCCTCTCCACCTCTGTTACTAATCTTGGAATAAAAATGGACTCCAATCTTACATTTGAAAATCACATTAAGCATCTGTTTAAAACTTGCTTCTTCCATCTTCGAAACATCTCCAGACTTCGCCCATCCCTAACTTTTTCTGATGCTGAGAAGCTCGTCCATGCTTTTGTCTCCTCCAGGCTCGACTACTGCAACTCCCTGTTTATTGGAATCCCTGGTAAAAACCTTCAGAAACTTCAATATACAGGTAGTCCCCGATTTACGAGCGCTCTGATCTACGAGGTTCCGGACTTACGAGCTGGCGAATTATTGGAAAAAACGCAAAAAATACTGAGTTTTCCTGTGTTTTTTCACCACAGTTCGTTAGCTAAACATGTGGACACACGTTTCCGATCATTTTTATGCACTCATAAGCAGTTTTTCGATGAAAAACGAGTGTTCGTAGTCGCGCTAGCAAAACCGTTCCAATTTACGAGCGAAATTCCGGACTTACGAGAAGCGTGGCGGCCGTTCCAAATTACGAGATTTCCGGTTTACGAGCGCCTCGTTGTAACGGATCTCGCTCGTAAATCGGGGACTACCTGTATTCAAAACAGTGCAGCAAGGATCTTGTTGAGAGTTCGTAAATTTGAACATATTACCGTATTCTCCGGTGTATAATACGCACTTTTTTTGCTCATTTGAATATCCTGCGTATTATACACCGAAGCGTATTATCTATGGATTTTTTCCCATATTTTTAGACCCATTTTTAGCTCTGATTCGCCGTTTTTCATTTTGGCCAAAAATGGTGCAGTACCAGTTTCGGCCGCTATGGGCGCTAATGCACCCTGTAGTCTGTTTATTCAAACTGTTTAAATTCATGCTGAATAGCAAATGTTATTCCAAAATGTTATTCATGAAGGATTTCCCTTCTCAAACCTGCAGTGAAGATTCAGTGACACTGTTTATCTCATTTTAGTTTGAGCTCAGGACAATCTCCTCAGAAGAGACTTTTGTTTTTGTCCTAATTAATAATCAGATGAACAATATCTGTTTTTGCTATTATCATTAACATAGGTCCCATATGTGACGCTTTAATGACGTTGTTTTAACCAAACCAACAGGTTGACAGTGTTGTGTGTAGTGTTAAGATCAGTTTTTATCATAAAATGCTGACATCTGAAACTAACACTTTATCTTTCTGACAATTTGTAATGTTTGATTCAAATTAAAAGTAATAAAAGTATTACTGTCCCTTCAGGAATAACTCACAAAAAGTTCATTACTGAGAGCGATCAGAGAAATGTTTCTGAGGTCACGGTTGCATCACTGCAGTTTCAATGGGTTTGGCGCCATCTAGTGGCCATAAAAAAGACTGTCACGGCAGCGCGTATTATACACCGAAGCGTATTATCTAAGGGTTTTTCTGATTTATTTCCCAAAATATGACAAAGCGTATTATACACCGGAGCGTATTATACACCGAAGAATACGGTACGCCCATTCTCCATAACCTTCATTGGCTTCCTGTCGCCTACAGAATTCAGTACAAAACTGCTCTCATTACACATCAATGCTTACACGGAACTTCACCAGATTATCTGAAGGATATTCTCATTCCATACTCATCCACCCGTTCGCTGCGGTCACAGAACAGCAATCTCCTTCACATTCCGAGAACCAAATTAAGGACCATGGGAGACCGGGCTTTCAGTGTGGCTGCCCCCCGCCTGTGGAACTCTCTTCCTGACTGTCTAAGAGCCCCACAGTCTGTGGTTGACTTTAAGAGCGACTTGAAGACCTTTCTTTTCGACCAAGCATACTCTACCTCCTCATGATTCTACTTTTGATCTTAGCTGATATTGTTATTGATTTTAATTGTTTTATTATTTGTTTTATTGTCATTTAATTCTGTTGCTCCTTGTAGCACTTTGAGATTTTCATTAATGAAAAGTGCGTTATAAATTGAATTCATTATTATTATTATTATTATTTATTTGTAACACAACATGCCATTTTACTAAACAATGGTGACTCAACTGCACATATAAAAATAAGAATATTAACTTTACCCAATGAACAGGTGACATTTTAATAACCACCAACAGTGAATTTAGGAGGGGCTTTTTAGTTTTCTGATTTAGTGATAGACTATCAGCATCACTGATTTGAACTATTTTACTTTCCAGACAATGCGTGTTACCTGGGCTCTTTCTCCTCTACAGCATAAGGAAACATTTGCTCTTTAACGACTTTTGGCTTTAGGAAAAAATACATTTATTAACATATCCCAATATAATTAGGACATACACAAAAAAGATGGCGTCAAAAAATAAAAAGAGGCGTTCAATACAGAGCAGAGACACTGACATTGTTTTCTCACTTTGAAACAGAACAAATGTGGTTTAATGTAGAGACTTACTGCTGATGTTCCTTCATTCACACCGTGGTGAAGTTATTTTACGACTCGGTCATGTTTACATTAGCGTGGTTCTCTCGTGTCGTCACTTTTCTGCATGTCGCGCAGTATTTTTTTTTTTATGAAGCGTGGAGCTCCCAAACTTTAGACTTGGTCGAACAATTTTCTCTGTGTCTGATTTGTAAAATTGTCTAATTTTCTTTGAAAACACAGCGTCTAATCCGTTTCCTCCTTCTCCCTCGCAACTCGCGCTGCTGCTGAGTTTTTTATTTATTTTTTACTTTATTCAGTTCAAAGATTTCGCTGTCGTCCCGCCCACCATCGTCTGTCTTGAGACTGTGATTGGCTAAATCTCGCGCTCCAACAAAGATGTTATATTGTCGACAAGATGGCTTACTGTGTCTTGAAATCCAGTCAGTGAGAAATGATGCATTTACCGGTAACTGTCACGGAGCTGCCCTACGCTGCAACCCCCCCCCAAAAAAAAACCTCATCGGATCTACACGAATCACGTAAAGGATATATTTTGCTTTGAAAACGCCGAATTTCGCCGAAAAGTGACTACCGTAAACACCGGTGTATAATACGCTATGGTGTATAATACGCTTTGGCCAATATTTGAAAATAAATCAGAAAAATCGGTAGATAATACGCTTCGGTGTATAATACGCGCTGCCGTGACAGTCTTTTTTATGGCCACTAGATGGCGCCAGGATACGCCTCCAGGTACAGTCTGCAGGTAAACAGACTACAGGGTGCATTAGCGCCCATAGCGGCCGAAACTGGTACTGCACCATTTTTAGGCCAAAATGAAAAAGCGAATCAGAGCCAAAAATGGGTCTAAAAATATGGGAAAAAATCTGTAGATAATACGCTACGGTGTATAGTACGCAGGACATTCAAATGAGCAATAAAAGTGCGTATTATACACCGGTGTTTACGGTAGTTTGCAGGTATGCAGTGATGGTTTGGGGTACTATGTCATCTGCAGGTGCTGGTCCATTGTGTTTTCTGAGGTCCAAGGTCAACGCAGCCGTCTAACAGGAAGTTTTAAGCTGGGTTTATACTAGCGTCTCATGTCTTTTACCCCCCGTTTAGTGAACCCAGCCCTGACGTGTGTCATCGACCGCATTGAGTGTTTATACCTCTTTAAGACATGGGGATAATCCCTCCCTCTTCCCTCCCACTGCATACGTCATGCGCACTCACACTGCATACGTCACACGCACGTTGGCTGTTGCCAGAAAGAGGAATTAATTTCAACAGTTCACTACAAAGAAAATGTATTCGCAGGCGGCAAAAGAGATGCTTCTCAGGTTGGATGACGAGTCGGAGGACGAGGATGAAGAAAATAACCTTATCAGGTCAGGACTCTGCGGTCTACACTCATCTCCAGGCCAGCGGTCACTCTTTCAGGGATGAAGATGTTCACATCCTTGATAGAGAGGAACAATGGTTTGAGAGAGGAGTAAAGGAGGCCATCTTTGTGAAAAGAAACCGTCCATCATTAAACAGAGGTGGAGGCCTCCGGGTTCAACTGTCCCCCACTTACAATGCTGTTATTGCTAGTATCACTCAGCCCTCTGTGAATAGCAAACAACCATCAGGGTGTTAACGATCCATCGTCAGGCTGATGGTCCTCCTTGATCATGTGAGCAGCTGGTTTCGGCTGTCATCAGCCAACTGGTTGATCCACTGTGGGAGGGTGCTATTTATAAGACTGAGCTGAACTCAGCTTCTCAGACTGAGGAAGTCTTTCGGACGAAAGACGAAACGTTTCTACAGTTTTTTTTGCTTTGTTTTGTTTTGTTTTTTGAATGTCCAGAGGACCAGACTTAGCTTTTTTGGATTTTTCTACCTGGATTATTGAGCATGCATCAGGGTAAAATAACCTTATATTAATGTTATTGACCGCGAACATGGAAATACGACGCGAACGGCGTTGGCACGTTCGCCCGCTGAACAGGACCAGATCTACACAAGGCGAGTTTAGCTTGTTGGTTCAGCAGATGCGGGAGATGGATGACGAGACACACTTTTCATATTTTCGAATGTCCGCTGCTCGTTTTGATGAACTTGCCCACCGGATCTCCCCTCACCTGCAGCACGCACCGACGCACAGCGCACCGGTCTCTGCCCCGGAGAGACTGGCTGTGACGCTGCGGGTCCTGGCTTCTGGGTGCTCATTCACTGCCATCGCTGCCAGTTATAAGCTGGGGAAGGCTACTGTATGCTCTGTACGCCCATATGGAGGTAAGATGCAATATAATTAATGTCAGTACTGATGTTATATTTGCACTTTATTTTGTAATTTTATGAAACATATTACTGTAAGAACTACCGGTATCTAAAACAGTGGCGGGGTCACGTGCTGCGGGGTCACGTGCTGCGGTGTCACGTGCTGCGGTGTCATAGACCATATATGGACATCCAAACAAAAAACGCCCACAAACTTTGAACCAATCACACGCTGCGAGCCGCATCGTCGGCTTCGAGAGTTCTGTTTGGGGGCTATGTACACGACGCCTATGCACCGGGGGATCACAGCGGGTGTGCGGCCAAAAGTTGCGCAATGTTTGCTCACTCAACGGGGGGTAAAAGACGTCCGACGGGCCGACGTCCCAAGTATAACAAGGCCTTTAGAGCACTTCATGCTTCCTGCTGCTGACCAACTTTATGGAGATGCATAGTTCATTTTCCAACAGGACTTGACGCCTGCACACAGTGCCAAAGCTACCAGTACCTGGTTTAAGGACCATGGCA
This sequence comes from Garcialebias charrua, assembly GCA_038048925.1. NCBI lineage: Eukaryota > Metazoa > Chordata > Actinopteri > Cyprinodontiformes > Rivulidae > Garcialebias > Garcialebias charrua. The sequence goes on from JBBPBX010000270.1 coordinate 50,916, forward strand.
TCCCTGTTCTTAATTGGCCAGCAAACTCACCTGACCTTAACCGTATTGAGAAGAGGAAGACGTGCTATGTCAGACCCAATAATTCAGAAGAGCTGAAGGCAACTATCAGAGCAACCTGGGCTCTCGTAACATCTGCGCAGTGCCACAGACTGATCGACTCCATGCCACGCTGCATGGCTGCAGTAATCCAGACAAAAGGAGCAACAACTAAATACAGGTAGTCCTTGACTTACGATGTTTCGTGATTACGACACGCATCTTCCATTAAAAAAGAAACAAATTTTGAAAAAATTATTTTGAAAAGCCGAGTTACGCCGTTTCCGGTTTTACGTTGTAAACGTAGCAGCGGAGAAATTCATTCAACCTTTATTTAGTCAGGTAAATCTTTTGAACCTCATGGGCTCATTTACGAAAGCGACCTGCTAAAACTAAAGAACAATGAACAGCAGTGGTAGAATTTCCTTAAACAATAAACAAACAAACAATAAACAATAGAAAACAAAAGAGAGAAAAAAAACAAAAAAATTTTTTTTTTAACAAAGTATCAAAAAACTAGCAAAACATTATAAGGTAGACGTATAAAATCAAAGACAGGAACAAATCTGCATTGGTTTTTGCCCTGTACTCTCTAAAAAAAGCTAAGTCTGGTCCTCTGGACATTCAAAAAACAAAACAAAACTTGTTGGACAGGCAGCAGCTGTGGAAAAGTAGCTGTTTTATGGACGGCGGTTTTATGACGTAAACGAATGGAGAATACTGAAGAGGGACGGAGGAAAAGGCTTCACCAGGATTCCAATAGGTTATTACCTCTTTTTTTCCCCTTCATTATAACTCCCAAATGTATGTTTTTTTTTTTTTGATAATTATGTAGGGTACTGTGTTAGGATAGGCTAAGTGCTTGGTAAAATACAGTACTGTCCGTATAAGTTGCAGTTTGGACGTATGTTCAGACTTACGTCGAAATTCGGGTTACGACGCAACGTAGGAACGGAACACAGTCGTAAGTCGGGGACTACCTGTATCGGAGAAAAAATATATACAGTATACCGTATTTTCCGGACTATAAGTCGCACCCTTTTGCCTAATTTGCATGCCCTGCGGCTTATAGAGAGGTGAGACTTGTTTATGGATTTTTTCCCCCTATTTTTAGACCGATCAGGACAGATTTTGATCAAACTTACAGAACGTAATCACTAGATGGATATTTACAACTGATTAGCTTTATGAGCTGTTTGAGATCAAATTTGATGTTTTATAGACGTAAATGTGTCGCGGTTAGCTTAGTTGATTTTTCCTTGTACGTTTGAGCAAATAGCTCATAAACTACACAGCTGATTTTTTTTCAAACTTACAGAAAGTAATCACTAGATGTACATTTACAAACTGTTAGCTGTTGGAGTTTTTTTTTTTTTATTGGCAGTTTTTTTGCGCTGGATGTGCAGAGAGGAGCGCAGAAAAAGCTGCGGAAATTGGACTGGAACATGCGATCCAAAATTATGAAACTACAAGCCAACGTGTCCGTGAGTTTTTGTCGAGAGTTAGCCTAGCATAGCTGCAAACCGGGCTAATCAAAGCTAACAGAGCTGGGACGCCGTAACCGGGAGCCGTAGCTGCGGGCTTTGTGAACAAAGGACCGCCGCCTGGAGCTGGGCTGGGCCGAGCGCCGTGAGCGAGCCGGAGGACCGCCGCCTGGAGCTTGGAGCTGGGCCGAGCGCCGCGAGAGAACCGGAAGAACGCCGCCTGGAGCTTCGAGCTGGGCCGAACGCCGTGAGCGAGCCGGAGGACCGCCACCTGGAGCTTCGAGCTGGGCCGAGCGCCGTGAGAGAACCGGAGGAACGCCGCCTGGAGCTGGGCTGGGCCGAGTGCCGTGAGCGAGCCGGAGGACCGCCACCTGGAGCTTCGAGCTGGGCCGAACGCCGTGAGCGAGCCGGAGGACCGCCGCCTGGAGCTTCGAGCTGGGCCGAGCGCCGTGAGAGAATCGGAGGACCGCCGCCTGGAGCTTCGAGCTGGGCCGAGCGCCGTGAGCGAGCCGGAGGACCGCCGCCTGGAGCTGGGCTGGCGTCGGAGCTGCGCCTGGAGCTACGTGCTGTGCTAACTGGGCTACATCGGAGCTGCGGCGACCGGAGAAGGCCAAGTGCCGTACGTGAACCGGAGGACCGCCGCCGGGCTAGTCTTCGGATAACAGATCTGATTGCTGCAGGCTGCTGAGACCGTGAGTTCTGATCTAATAACTGCTGATCTGGGTGCTGCACTGCTGGGCCACAGCCACCATCATTAGGCCTGTGAGCCTCGTGGAAGGGCCACGTGGTTCAGCAAACAAACCAAAGACTTGCTACCACTAGATCACAAACTCTGTAAGTACTGTATGAGAAATAAAGGACAAAAGTCACCAGACTCTGTAAGTATGAGAAATAGAGGACAAAAGTCACCAGACTCGGAGGGAAACAACTCAGTAGAAATGCAAGACTTTAAAGAATCACTCAACTTTATGGGTGAACAAATAGAAAAATTAACAGCAAAAATGGATTCCCAGGCCAGTCAGGTTGAAGAAATAAGAGAACTGAAAAAACATAATTAGCAAAGACAATAAAATTGCTGAACTAGAACGAAAAATAGAGGACTTAGAACAATACACAAAGCAAGACAACGTGGTGATCTCAGGACTTGATGTTAGTAAGTGTCGGACATATAAAAGAGCTCCTAATAACAGTGACCCAAATGAGTATGAATCTCAGGAAGAACAAGAGACTCTGGAGGAGCATGTAGTTACTTTTTTACGGGACATGAACATTGACATACAACATGAGGACATTTCGTTGTCACACCCTGCCCAGTAAATCACCAAGATTCAAACCGTCAGTAGTCGTCAAGTTCATTAGCAGGAATACAAAAAACCATGTTATGCATGCAAAAAGAAATCTGCAAAAGTTTACATAAATGAACATCTAACCAAAAAAAATGGAAAAATTGCACATGAAGCAAGGTTGTTAAAAAAACAAAACAAAATAGCATCAACATGGACAAGAAATGGATACATCTTTATCAAAACAAAGGAAGGGTCTCAACCTAAAATGATAAAAGAGCTGACGGATCTGGATGAACTCAGGAGATGAAAAATTACAAATCAATGAAACAACTCACACTCAAAATGGATAAAATATACAGTGAAATGAACAAATACATTAGAACATGACAACATACGAAGACTCAGAACCTAAAATATATAATGTTGAAAATGTGATTGATGCAAATTTTTTCCTGTAATAAAAGATAGCGAATATTATAATGAAGAGCAGTTTAATGACATCAATATATCAAATGGAGTTCTCTCTATTATTCACTTTAATAGCAGAAGTATAAATGCAAACATATCCAAAATAACAGATTACTTAAAACAGTTAAATAGAACTTTTACGATAATAGCGCTGTCAGAGACATGGCTCAATGATGATAACACAAGTAATATTCACATCGAGGGGTATGAATTATATCATATGAACAGAAATAATAAAAGAGGTGGTGGAGTCGCTCTATTTGTCAATAATGAAATAAAATGTAAATTAAATAGTGAAATGTCAATAATAGTTGATAATATTATGGAAATGATAACAATAGAAATAATAAACAAAAACGATAAAAACATAATAATAAGTTGTGTATATAGATCACCAGGAGCAAATATAGAAATATTCACGGATAAAATCTTGGAGCTAATGGAGAAGAGTTTTAATAAAAATGTTTTTTTGTGTGGAGACTTTAACATTGATATGGGAAATAAAACAGATTCAAATAACATAAGCACATTTATAAACTCAATGTACAGTTTAAATATGTATCCATTGATATCAAAGCCAACAAGAATTACAACTCATAGTACCACAATAATTGATATTTTCACAAATATAACAAATGGGGACGTGATAGGTGGTATCTTAACGACCGACTTAAGTGATCATTTACCAGTTTTCACAATCTATAAAAATGATCAAAGCATCACAAAAGCAGTCACAATGAAGAAAAAGATCATAAACACGTCAAAAAAAGTTTTGGAAAAATTGAAAGAGGATCTAGATAAACAAGACTGGAATGATGTGTATGTTGATGATGCAAACAGAGCATATGATGAGTTTATGAATATCTTGGAAGCTCTGTATGAAAAGAATTGTGTGCAAACAAATTACACAAAGAGAAATACGATTGATCAACCATGGATGACAAAAGGGTTGAGAAATGCTTGTAAAAAAAAGAATTATTTGTATTCATGTTTCTTGAAATTGCGAAGTCAGAGCGCTGAAGAAAAATATAAAAAGTATAAAAATAAATTAGTAGGGATTATAAGGAAACATAAGAAAGAATATTATAGTAAATTATTAGATAAAAGTAATGGTGATATGAAAGCAACATGGCGAGTAATGAATAGTGTCCTGAAGAATCATAAAACAAAAACTGGTATTTCAAAATATTTTGTAAAAGACAACGATGAAATTCATGATGAAAATGAAATTGTAAATGGATTTAATCAATATTTTGTGAATGTTGGATCAAGCCTTGCAGCTAAAATACCAAAAGTAGATAATAATGTGATCCATTCAATTACAGGTTGTGCAAATAGTATTTTTCTAAATGGAACTAACAAAGAGGAAATAATGAATGTAGTAAAAAATCTTACAGACAAGAGATCAAAAGACTGGGTGGACATGGATATGATGTTTGTAAAGGACATAATGAGCCATGTTATTGAGCCGTTTACATACATATGTAATTTATCATTTTCAACAGGAATATTTCCAGATAATATGAAAGTAGCTAAGGTCGTTCCTCTTTTTAAAAATGGTGATAAATGTGTGTTCAACAATTATAGACCTATATCCTTGTTACCACAGTTTTCAAAAATTCTTGAAAAACTATTTGTAAACAGACTAGATCAATTTATAGATAAACAAAATATTCTAAGCAACAGTCAGTATGGGTTTAGAGCAAAAAACTCTACATCAATGGCTCTCATGGAATTAATGGAACAAATAACTACTGCTGTCGATCAAAAACAATATTGTATCAGTATTTTTGTTGATTTAAAAAAAGCATTCGATACTATTGATCACACCATTCTCCTTGAAAAACTGAACAAATATGGTATTAGAGGACCAGCATTACAGTGGGTATCTAGCTACTTGAAAGATAGGAAACAATTTGTACAAATAAATGATGTAAGATCTGACCTCTGTAATATCACATGTGGAGTTCCCCAAGGCTCTGTACTTGGACCAAAGCTTTTTATTTTATATGTGAATGACTTGGTAAATGTGTCAGGACTCCTTAAATGTGTACTTTTTGCTGATGATACCACTTTTTTCTGTTTAGGTGAAGATATAGAACAAATGTTGGAATTGATAAAGACAGAATTTGTCAAGATACAAACTTGGTTTAAAATAAATAAATTATCATTAAATCTAGAAAAAACTAATTACATGATATTCGGTAATAAAAAGAAAACTGTTGATGTTCCACTCAAAATTGAGGGTGTTGAGATTTGTAGAGTGAGTGAGGTGAAGTTTTTGGGTGTTATCATTGATGACAAACTGACATGGAAACAACACATAAATTCTGTAAGAATAAAAATAGCTAAATCGATTGCAGTACTGTACAAAGTCAGAGACCTATTGAATGATAAAGCTCTGTATTTGTTGTATAACACAATCATTGTTCCACACTTAATCTATTGTATTGATGTTTGGGGGAATGCGTGTAAAACAATCACAAAGCCTATTTTTGTATTACAGAAAAGAGCTGTAAGAATTATCACTAGAAAACATTACTGTCATCCATCAAGTACATTATTTTATCAACTGAAGTTATTGAAGTTCCATGATTTGGTAGACTATAATATTTTATCAGTTATGTATAGGGCTCAAAATAATGCATTACCTTTAAATATCCAAATGCATTTTGTTAAAAGACAAAGTTGTTATAATCTTAAGGGGACAGAGATGTTTGTAAAACCACAATTCAGAACTAGTTTGAAGGGACGTTCTACCTCAATCCAGGGAATTAGATTATGGAATGGCTTGGAGAATGTAGTTAAAAATGCCAAGTCAATGTTTACATTTAAGAAAATGATCAAAACGAATGTGTTAAAAAATATATATATGAAATAGCGTAATGTGTATTGTATTAGTTAGAAAATTAGAAAGAGTTAGTCATTTTGTACTGTTGGTTGAAGATTATTATTGTTTAATCTGATTGTTGGAAAAAGTTGGTTGAAGATTATTATTGTTTACATGGTTGATTATTATTGTTTAATCTGATTGTTGGAAGTAAGGGGCAGATATAATAAGATTTATTCTTCTTTCTGCTACCTTTCATTTTTTTATATTTTGTACATTATCATTTATGGGATTGTCTTGTATTGTTTCTTTTGTAAAAAAAAAAATGAACAAATTTAATAAACATAAACATATTTGAGATAAAATTCGATGTTTTATAGACGTAAATGTGTCGCGGTTAGCTTCGTTGGTTTTCCTTGTACTTTTTCAAAGCGAAAAATTTTATAAATCCAGCAGATTTGACCATTACGTAAATTTATTAAGGAACGGTTAAGCTAAGACACATGTTTGCTATAATTTTCAGCAGACAAATAATTGTTTTTACCGTGTTAAATCTTGTGAAAAGTCCTTCCGTGCATGCTTCTGTGGTCGTCATTTTCAGCAGGCCAAATGACGCGCTGACACGTCGCGTAGCGGTGACGCATAATAGATGCGACTTAACTGAAGGTGCGGCCTGTTTATGGATTTTTCCAATTTATTGACAATAATTGGACAAAGCGACTTATATAAAGGTGCGACCTATAGTCCAGAAAATACTGTAATCTGTATGCCTCTCTTATGATTGTCTATTGTTGTAGCTGTTGTCATCATTCTTCGTTGAAAACAGGTATCTCTTGTAAATGAATCCTCGAGGCTCAATGGGATTAACCTGCCTAAATAAAGTTTGAATGAATTGAGTTCTGTACATACTCAGACTTTTCATGTTCATACTTTTCATGTTACCAAACCAGATCATATCACTTTATTTATACCGGATTTTCCGCAATAAACGTCGCACCACCATATAAGTCGCTTCAGTCCAATTATGTCCAATAAAGTGGAAAAATCCATAAATATGTCACACAGCCATATAAGTTGCATCTATTATGCGTCACCGCTGACGAGTCGCGTATGTTACGCGTCACCGCTGACAACGCAGAAGTGTGGACGCGCAGCTAGAGGAAGCGTTGCATCTCTTTAAAATTTAACAAGATAAACACCTAAAAAAAATATTTGTTTGCTGACATTATAGTAAAAGTGTGTCTCAGCTGAACTTTTCTTAATAAATGCATTTTGACGGTTAAAACATGGCAAAAATGAAGCCGACAAAATAAAGCGGCTTTAAAATTACTACATGCTCACCCGCCCATAATGATGACAGAAACACCTTTTTTTTTCCAAACCCGTTGAATTCTTCATCCTCTGTATCGCTGGTGAAGAGTTCTGTCAACTCCTGAGAAGGTACCGGTAGTTGATGCAGCGCTCAGAGCACTGCCTCCTCTTCCTCCTCCACATCCAGCAAACATCCTAGCCTTCCTGAACCCTGACTGGATGGATTATTTAATGACTGAGGACCACGCTTTATCCATCTATCCGAGGACCTGCTGGAACGTCGCGTGGCGCATCCGTCCTGTAGCCGTGAAGCTGTGCTCTCCGTCCACCATCCACTCCTCCCAAAGGCGGCGCAAAGCTGCTTTGAAGCTCCGGTTCACAGAAATGTCCAGAGGCTACAGCACTTTGGTCAAGCCTCCCAGGATGATGGCAGGAATGGAGTTAAACACTTTAATGTTATACCCTGATGCATGCTCAATAATCCAGGTAGAAAAATCTAAAAAAAAGCTAAGTCTGGTCCTTTGAACATTCGGGAAAAAAAAAACTGTAGTAACGTTTCGTCTTTCGTCCGAAAGACTTCCTCAGTCTGAGATGCTGTATTCAGCTCAGTCTTATAAATAGCACCCTCTCACAGTGGATCAACCAGTTTGCTGATGACAGCCGAAACCAGCTGCTCACATGATCAAGGAGGACCATCAGCCTAACGATGGATCGTTAACACCCTGATGGTTGTTTGCTATTCACAGAGGGCTGAGTGATACTAGCAATAACAGCATTGTAAGAGGGGGACAGTTGAACCCGGAGGCCTCCACCTCTGTTTAATGATGGACGGTTTCTTTTCACAAAGATGGCCTCCTTTACTCCTCTCTCAAACCATCGTTCCTCTCTATCAAGGATGTGAACATCTTCATCCCTGAAAGAGTGACCGCTGGCCTGGAGATGAGTGTAGACCGCAGAGTCCTGACCTGATGATGTTGATCTTCTGTGCTGGGCCATCCTTTTGGCCAGTGGCTGTTTAGTTTCCCCGATATAAGACTGATCACAGCCCTCCTGACACTGAACAGCATACACAATATTACTCTGTTTGTGCCGGGGGACTGGATCTTTGGGATGAACCAGTCTTTGACGTAATGTATTTTGGGGTTTAAAAGCCACTGGGACGTTGTGTTTAGAAAATAAACGTCTCAGTTTCTCTGAAATTCCCGCAACATACGGACCACTGGTCTGGAGTCCTTCTTCTCTGCTTTGAGGAAGGCTCAGTTAGGATATCCACATGGCTCTAGAGCAGGGTTGCTCATTACGTCGATCGCGATCTACCGGTCGATCGCGAAGGCAGTACTGGTAGAGCGCAGCAGCCTATCAAAAATCCAGTTATTTGATTGCCATACAAGGCAACAAATCCAAAAACTGAATCTTGAGCTTTAGCCTATCAAAAATCCCATCACTTGATTGACATACAGCGCAACCAATCAGATGACAACTGAATCTTGAGCTTTAGCTTATCAAAAATCCCATCACTTGATTGACATACAGGGCAACCAATCAGATTACGAGCTTTAGGTCACCGCGCATACGTAAAAACAACAGCGCGAAGCGGAGCAAAACATACAAGCGAAAACAATCAGCGACCTCAGATTTTAAACCCTAGCTAAAAAATGAGTGAGAAACCTGGACCAAGTAAGAAGGCTAAAACGTATCACTTTCATACGGAATGGGAGGTGGACTTTTTTTTTCACCACGTCGTTTTCGAAGTGTGTTTGCCTCATCTGCCAGTCTTCCATCGCAATACCAAAGAAGGGAAATGTGGAGCGGCATTTCCGGACTGTTCATGAAAAATACGATATCGACTTCCCGCCGAAAAGCCAGCTAAGAAAGAGAAAGGTGGAGGAACTACAATCCCAGTTGTCCGGACAGCAGTCATTTTTCACTCAGCCAACGTCAAAAGCGAAGGCTGCCACCGAAGCATCATTCCGGGTGAGTCACGCCATCATTAAAAACAATAAGTCCTTCCAAGACGGAGAGATGGTTAAAGAAGCATTTGTTGAAGCAGCTGACTCATTGTTCAGAGACTTTAAAAATAAGGCAGAGATATCTTCAATCAAAGCTCTGCAGCTGTCAAGACATAGTTACACGGCGCTGTGAAAACATGGCTGAGGATTTAACACAGCAACTGTGGAAGGACATCGGAGACTGTGAGTGTTTCTCCCTGCAGTTGGACGAATCAACAGATGTGAGTGACACAGCTCAGATGTGCATCTTCATTCGTATGGTGTTTAGTGATCTCACTGTAAAAGAGGAGCTATTGACAATACTTCCCATGAAAGAACAGACACGAGGAGAGGTCATATTTCAGACGTTTAAAAACTTTATTGACAAAACTCAGCTCCCAGTGTACAAATTGGTGTCTATCACCACAGATGGAGCACCTGCAATGGTTGGGCGTGTGAATGGATTTATTGCCAAGTGCAGGCAGGATGATGAGTTCCCAGACTTCCTGAATTACCATTGTATAATCCACCAACAAGCATTATGCATTAAAATGCTGAACATGAAAGAGATCATGGATGTGGCAACAAAGATCGCCTGTTCTATTCGAGCCAGAGCTCTTCAAAGACGGTTTTTCCGTGCACATCTGGAGAAGGCTGACAGCGACCACTGAGTTGTTGCTACATACTGATCTGAGATGGCTTAGTCGTGGGAAATTCCTCCAAAGATTTCGAGAGCTCTGTCCGGAGATTAAAGAGTTTTTCCGTGTATTTGGACATGCAGAATACACACAACTAAATGATGATCAATGGCTGTTGGACTTGGCATTTTTAACTGATCTGACAAACTTGTTGAATGACCTTAATCTAGAGCTGCAAGGAAAAGACAAAACAGTGACCAATATGATTAGCTCAGTTAACGCTTTCAAACGAAAGATGCAACATTTCACCTCAAAGCTGCAGCGCCATGATTTGGCAAATTTCTAAAACATAGCGTCAGAGCTGGAGACACAAGGGAAGGCCCGTGAGCAACTTGACAGTGCACGCTACATGGAGCAGATGAACAATTGTCTGTCAGAGTTTGACAAATGTTTTAAAGACTTTTCTTTGCTTGAGCCAGTTGCTACATTCATGTGCTATCCTTTTCAGGAAAATGCTGAGGTTGATTCACTCGCATCAAACATTGCAGCACTGTTTCACTTGAACAATTCTGGAGTGGAAGATTAAATGTTGACTGCAAACTGACATTGAGCTGAAGTCGAGAGCTCATGGACAGTTCTGGAACTTACTCACAGAGGCAAAGTACCCCAACATGAGGAAATGTGCTACCTTCTTGACTGCATTATTTGGCTCCACTTATTTATGTGAGTCAGCCTTTTCATACATGAAAATCATCAAGTCCAAATACCGTTCCACCATGACTGATGAACATTTGGAAATATGCTTGAGGCTGGCTGTCAGCAGCTACTGTCCGGACTATGCATCGCTGGCTGATTCAATTCAGTGCAAGTCATCAAAGTAAACTCAGGTAATTACAAAATGTTTTAATTATTTATGGTATTTATGTCTCTGGCTTGTTGTAATTATGAAAATAGAAATACTTACCTTGTTCTTTGTTCCTCCAGACATCCTGCCTCCTTGGGTCCCATCCAGTCCTGGTTCAGCCTTGGTCCTGTTCATTGTGCCTTGCTCTCCAACCACTTGCCTGCCTTGCCTGGTCCTCCATCTCTGGAACCCTGTCTGGATTCACCTTGGTGCTCCACTTCCACGTCCAAACATGTAAGCAGGGGTCACCAACCTGTTTGAGACCCAGATCTACTTTAGTGGGACCGAGAGACACGAAGGGCTACTTGGTTTGAGACAAATAAATTTGCATGGCTCACCTTTATTATAGTATTAATTTTCATTCAACCTTTATTTATACAGGCTAGCCTCGTTGAGCCACGGGGACTCATTTACAAGAGGGACCTGTCTCACTCACACCTAGGGACAATTTAGAGTTACCAATCAACCTAACATGCATGTTTTTGGACTGTGGGAGGAAACCGGAGTACCCGGAGAAAACCCACGCATGCACGGAGAAAACATGCAAACTCCACCCAGAAAAGCCCCCGGACCGGGATTTGAACCGAGGACCTGCTCGCTGAGAGGCAGCAGCTCTACCAGTTGTGCCACCGTGTTGCCAAAAATAATAATACATTATGTAAATTCATGACTGTCTGATCACATCTGATCTGATCTGTATTATTAAAGACTCCACACAATGATTATCAGTAAGGATTTAGCTCGGTAAATATGATCAATTATTACTGATAATTAGTGATTAGAACTCAATCTGTAACATTTGAAATTCATTGTATTTTATAAATATTTTTATAACTGTTTTGTATGTATGTACACATTTGTAACATTCATTCAAAATATGCCTTTTACTGTTAACAAATCTGTAGCATTGTTAAGAATCTATTAAGAATAAAATCTTCCAATCAAGCCCTGTTTGCACCAACTATTTGTAACATTTCAGAGTATGTAATAGTTAATTTAATAATAAAATAGGAGTGTTTATTTATATTGTAGAGAAATAACACTAAATGTGTTATTTCATGTTTTTTAGCAGTTTTTAGCAGTAGCTCCGGGAAGATCTGCCCCTTTCCATATATGGGCATTGACGTCACTGAAGTTTCCGCCTAACGTAGCTTCATTATTTCTGCCGAGTAGTTACGAATAAAACCATTAAAAACGATGTGTTGCCCAGTTCTGCTCTAATACCTCGAAGGATGGCGTTAATGTTCATTATTTTCCCAAAATCTAAAGAATTCATAATGGATTTATAAAGTGGACCGACCAGCGAGAGCTTGCACCCCGACATGAGAAATCGGGAGGTTTTGCGGTAAGACTTTTGCTCTATTTAATACACCCGCGCGCGTGACGTGAGGTCCAGTCTGTGCGTGTGGCAGCTCGCGCGCGGTGTGTCAGGTCCTCTGTGTGTGTGTGTGTTGGGAGCTCGCGCGTGGCGTGCAGGTCCTGTGTGTGTGACAGCTCGCGCGCGGTGTGTCAGGTCCTGTGTGTGTGTGTGTGTGTGTGTGTGTGTGTCCAGTCTGTGTGTGTGGCAGCTCGCGCGTGGCGTGCAGGTCCAGAGTGTGTGTGGCAGCTCGCGCGTGGCGTGCAAGTCCAGTCTCTGTGTGTGGCAGCTCACGCGTGGCGTGCAAGTCCAGTCTCTGTGTGTGGCAGCTCACGCGTGGCGTGCAAGTCCAGTCTCTGTGTGTGGCAGCTCGCGCGCAGTGTGTCAGGTCCAGTCTGTGTGTGTGTGTGTGTGGCAGCTCGCGCGCAGTGTGTCAGGTCCAGTCTGTGTGTGTGTGGCAACTCGCGCGCAGTGTGTCAGGTCCAGACTGTGTGTGTGGCAACTCGCGCGCAGTGTGTCAGGTCCAGTATGTGTGTGTTGGGAGCTTGCGCGTGACATGTCCGCGTAGTGCTGGACGATAATTCAATAACGATAAATATCGCAATATACTTTTATTCAATAACGATGATATGAAGTTTAAGCATATTTTCGATATTTCGATAGGATTTTACAACGTTTCACTGACGTTTTTCTGTTTCTGTTCGGGTTGGAGCGGCTGCTTCAACAACCCGCCCGGACAGAAAAAGCTGTGACACAAAACGTGCGTGGTGACGTCGTTGTTACGCAGCGCTCACTCCAGCAGCAGGCGTTAGCGGTAGCAGGCTAAAAGCTAAGCTAGTCTCCAAAGCGCGTTAAGTTTTCGCTTCAAAACGAGTCAAACGAGTGCTCATGACCGTCAGAATGTGACTGAACAAAGTTTCACAAGCGAAGAGAAAGCAGACGACATCACTGATGAGAGGAAAGACTAATTCGTAGGTGTGGACGTAGTTCGGTTTTGTTAAACTGCAGGTCTCATCTGCAGCGAGTCTTACTCGGTTTCTTATTTTGCAAAACGTGACAGAGTCGTTCTAACTAGCGGTGGGAACATCTAACTTGTTTAATCTGAAGAGTTTCCACTCGATAGAATATGATGAGTCAGAAAAGGAAGAACAATAAAGTTTGAGGAAGTTTAAAAGTTTGCCCCTTGTTTAAAAAATACAAAATAACTACAAACAAACAACCTTCACTTCACCTGCACCACACCTTCCCAACAACTTTGATTTAATCATATTTTAAAACATATAAATAGTTTTATAAATGTTTATGGTGATATCAAGTCAACACAATCCTGTTTCCTGATTTACAACTCAGCTCCTTCAAACTAGTCCTAAATGGAGGTTTTACAAACATTTACATTCCCTTCAGGGTTTAATAACTTTAAACAAATTTTAATTGAATATTTGGGGGGTAATTTTTTTTTCAGTTTTATACATGACTTGTAAAATACTATGTTCAACCAAATCATAAAATTTTAATAATTTAAACTGATGAAATATTTGTTGGGTGACCATAGCACTTCCTACTAATAATTCTTGTAGCTCTTTAAAAACAAAAAAAAAAAACAGGGTTTGTAATAGTTTTACATGCTTTTCCCCAAACTTCAATACAACAGATTAAATATGGAACAATCATTACATTATTCAATATATTCAAAACTTTGTCATTCAAAAACTATTTTACTTTATACAGTAATGCAATTGATTTTGTTATTTTTATTCTTAAGTAATTTCCATGAGATTTCTATGTCAGCTTCTTATAAATAACAACACCCAAAAGTTTTATTTAATTAACTATGAATTTCAATGCTGTAAATTTTAAAGATGTTTAAAGTTAAAACTATTAATATTGACACAGTTGAGAATTTTATGGCAAGAAAGTTCATGCTCAATAATCCACGTACCAAATCCAATAATTTTCAGTCGGGTCATCTGGACAGTTTCTTTTTATAGAAATTGGATGGAGGATGGAGGGTGAAACGTTTCTATAAAAAAGAAAGTGTCCAGATGACCCGACTGAGAATTATTGGGTTGAGAAGTTTATGTTTATTTGATGGTGATTTCCATCTTTTTGGAGGCTAAATACAAATACAAGGAGAACATTAATTTATTTGTATAGTTTATAGTTTTTTTTAGGCTTTTATATTGTTTATATCGATATCGAATTATATCGTTATCGACCGAAATTAAGAACTATATCGTGATAAAAATTTTGGCCATATCGTCCAGCCCTATGTCCGCGACAGATGCAGCGGGTTAGCTGCTTCTAAGTTCTAAAAAATAAAAATAAAAACAGGGAATGCTGTTCCTGAACACACAGCCCACCAGGAAATATTTAGAACCTCTGCAGCCACAAGTTTAACTGCAGTTTTAACTCTGACTCTCATAAGCCTCCATCGCGAACTCACTCGTGCCTTCTGAGAGGAGCCTGAAAGGATCCTGTATTGACGTCACTCCGGACTTCGGCAATCTTCGGCCGGGTTTCCGGAATTTTCCGGGACTCCATTGTTTGTTTGTTTTTGTTTTTCCACTTGCCTGGACCAAATGCAAAAATGAAAATAGACATCATATTCTACTACAGTAATTGTCCAATATGGTGAATTGTTACTGTCACGGTGGGTCTTGTCCTTTAACTATTGCTGATACAAAATATCAGTAATGTAATATACAGTAATAAACAAAGTTACATTTTTAAACAAATCATGTGACATTAGTACCCTGATGCATGCTCAATAATCTAGGTAGAAACATCTAAAAAAGCTAAGTCTGGTCCTCTGGACATTCAAAAAACAAAACAAAAAAGTAGAAACATTTCATCTGAAAGACTTCTTCAGTCTCAGATGCTGTATTTAGCTCAGTCTTATAAATAGCACCTTCTATCTCACCACTTCAACACTTGGTTGGAGTTGGGTGTTAAAAGGCTTTGCAGGACTTGGCAAATATGGAATGGTACCCCCACCTGCTGGACTCTTCATGGAACTTCACATAATCTGTGACGTATTTGACAGTCATCTGTCAGTTTTAATTTTATTTTCTTGTGTGGCAATGATGTTTCCCTCCCTTGGTGACCTTTTCTTTTTGTTGTTGTTGTTGTTGTTATGGTTCAATTTTGTATAAAAACCCTATAAAAAATAAAGTATAAAAAAAGCACCCTCTCACAGTGGATCAACCAGTTTGCTGCAGACAGCTGAAACCAGCTGCTCACATTATCAAGGATGACCATCAGCCTAACAATAGATCATTAACACCCTGATGGTTGTTTGCTATTCACAGAGGGCTGAGTGATACTAGCAATAACAGCATTGTAAGAGGGGGACAGTTGAACATGGAGGCCTCCACATCTGTTTAATGATGGACGGTTTCTTTTCACAAAGATGGCCTCCTTTACTCCTCTCAAACCATCGTTCCTCTCTCCTCTTTGAGAGAGGAGTAAAGGAGGCCATCTTTGTGAAAATAAACTGTCCATCATTAACAGAGGTGGAGGCCTCCGGGTTCAACTGTCCCCCTCTTACAATGCTGTTTTTGCTACCATCACTCAGGCCCTGTTTACACGGACACGGTGGGGAAAAACGGAGGTTTTGGGTATGTTAATTAGAGGAAAAAGATTTGCGTTGACACGAGCAAATTCTGTGGATATGACTCCCCCCCGCCCTCATGAATTCACTGTAATGGCGCTGTGAATTTTTTAACCTTCACTAATGCGCATGCATGCTGCCTCGTCTATTTTCCTCTGGGGCTAAAAGTTCAGCTAACTACAAGTTATTATCAACAAGTTAAAGCTGGAATTTGGATAAGAGTCGACAGATTTGACACCAAGCGGGACCCGCTTCATCTAACAAGCTTGCACACCAGTTGCTGGGTGGACCGGAACCGAGTCAACATGTCGGACTTTAGTCTGTGTAAATCAGCTGAGTTACAGCAGGTAAACAATGTTCTTAATACTTTTTCCTTGTGTTTACTTTGATCACAAAACAACCAACTGAGGTTTTTTTTTTTCCTGCGAGGTCGAGAAGCTGTCGTTCCAACAAACTGACCGGTTCGGATGGGACTCACTACTATGCACCAGGATGAAAACAGCAGAGTCCAGTTCATTAAAGTTCGGTTAACATGTTTTTAAAAGTGTTCAATTTAATTCTCAGTGTTTGTGACATACAGTTTGTGGTGTTGAATTAATTAATTAAAAATCAAACTGGTGTCTTCATTTTCAACATGCAACATGTTAGGCATTGTTTAAATGACGTAACAAGTCCAGATAGCTTCATTTAGCTCAGATAAATTTATATATCTCCCACGCTAACATAAATACTGTTTATTATTGTTAAACTGCTATTGTATAGGACATTTAGTATGTTATAGTGCAGCTTGACGTGTGTAATATCTTGCCTGCCTCGTTCAATAAACAGCGACATAAGAACTGGATCCAGCTGTGTCTCTTCCAACACAGATGCAGGTAATTCAGGTGTAGATTAATTAAATATGAGACTCAAAATATATTCCATCAGTTGTAGTTCAGAATGCAGTGCGTGTCCAGTCCACCTCCATTGTTAGAAATGCCAGCTGTCCGCCGTGCGTGTTGCGCGCATGTAGGTCAAACAAAAGCTCAGCGGGAGATGTTTATGTTATCAACGGGGGGTCAGCAAAAAACCTTCACTGTGAAGGGTGAGTTCAGAAACCATCTGATTCAAAGAGGGGGGCAGTGGTGTTGTGTAAATGATGAGTAGAACCGCAGAGAGAAAGGAACGGTTTCACTCAAAATACGCGCAGTGTAAACGGCCCCTCAGCCCTCTGTGAATAGCAAACAACCATCAGGGTGCTAACGATCCATCGTTAGCCTGATGGTCCTCCTTGACCTTGATCATGTGAGCAGCTGGTTTCGGCTGTCATCAGTTGATTTCGGCTGTCATCAGCAAACTGGTTGATCCACTGTGAGAGGGTGCTATTTAGCATTTTTTTAATAATTATACTTTATTTATAAAGCCCAACCACAGCTGCAACAAAGTGCTGTACATATATAACCATTTTAACTAATCATCACATCTTTTACTCTTTTAAATAAATTATTTTTCACATATTTCATCATTGCTTCTTAGTTCCACACATGAAAAATTCCTCATGAGAAACATCTGCCTGCTCAAAGCTGCTCTGACATTCTTAGTTAGCATTGAAGCTAACATGTTACATGTAGCTGATGAAGTGTTGCTCATCGTTGTGTTTTGCCGTCACCACCCCCGGGCACCTCATGTGGTTCCTGCGGGCAACCAGGTGCCCGCGAGCACCACGTTGGTGACCCCTGATTTATTATACATGTTGTGCAATATTGGCTAATATGGTAGTTATGCAAGGTACATCAACATACATTGTACATAAAAAGAATCCTTAATACATTTGAAGATAATTATATGTTTTGCATTTTTGTATTGGGTAGATCTTTTTGACTTGGTTGTTTTATAAGTAGCTTGCATGCTGAAAAAGTGTGAGCACCCCTGCTCTAGAGCTTGTCTTGTGTGGGATTTCTCCTTCTGTCTAGCTCCTGAGTGAAAGGCTGGGTTATACTCCGCAAGACTCCCCGTCTTACGTCTTTTACCCCCGATGAGTGAACAAACATTGCGCAGCTTCTGGCTGCACTCCCGCTGTGATCCCCCGGTGACAGCCCGTCTTGTACGTGGCCCCCAAGCAGAACTGCAAGATGTCTTGCAGTTTTGCTTGGGGGCCACGTACAAGACGGGCTGTCACCGGGGAATCACAGCGGGAGTGCAGCCAGAAGTTGCGCTCCCTGTTTTCACTCAACGGGGGGTAAAATATGTAAGACAGAAGTATAATCCGGGGCTTTAGGCTGATTTATACTTCTTGTCGTACGTCTTTTACCCCCCGTTGAGTGAAAAAAAAGTTGCGCAACTTCCGTCTGCACTCCCGCCGCGATCCCCCGGTGACAGCAGTCCTATACACTTTGCCCCCAGTCAGCACTCCAAGACGCGGTGGATGCGGCTCGGAGCGTGTGATTGGTTCAAAGTTTGTGGGCGTTTTTTGTTTGGATGTCAATATATGAGTTATCACACCGCTACCCGCTACTCTTCCAGAAGCCGGTTTTAGTTTTTGCTTTGACATGGATAGTTTTGAAGCTAAACTCGCCTTGTGTAGATCTGGTCCAGTTCAGCGGGCGAACATGCCAACGCCGTTCGCGTCGGCTTTCCATGTTCGCGGTCAGTAACATAAGTATAAGGTCATTTTCTTCATCCTCGTCCTCCGACTCGTCATCCAACCTGAGAAGCATCTCTTTTGCCGCTTGCGCATACATTTTTTTCGTTGTGAACTGTAGAAAACGTCCTCCATCCATCAACAGTCATATAAGCTGTGCGCGTGACGTACAGGTAGTCCCCGACTTACGAGCGCTCTGACCTACGAGGTCCCGGACTTACGAGCATGCATCTCATTAAAAAAAAAAAAATTTTTTTTTTTTTTTTACTTTTTTTTTTTTTATAAATGAATACATGTACAGTACTGGACAGTCACCAAGCACTTAGCCTATCCTAACACAGTTTTTAAAGATGAAGGAATCAGTTGAATTGTCTCCCTCCTCCCTGCAGGCTCCATAGGGAGCTTGCTCCCTTTATGTGAAAGGGAGACAATTCAACTTATTCCTTCATCTTTAAAAACTGTGTTAGGATAGGCTAAGTGCTTGGTGACTGTCCAGTACTGTACATGTATTCATTTATAAAAATAAAAAAAAAAAAAAAAAATTTTTTTTTTTTTTTTTTTTTACTATGTGATCCTACTTACGAATTTTTGACTTACGAGCGCCCCCTAGGGACGGAACTCGCTCGTAAGTCGGGGACAACCTGTATGCAGTGGGAGGGAAGAGGGAAGGATTACTATATAGTATCCCCCACGTCTTTTCCAAGTATAAACACTCAATGCGGTCGGTGACACACACGCAATTACGTCATCGCTGGGCCGCAGCCGCAAGTCTTGCATGAAGTATAAACAAGCTTTAGTGGGGACGCTGTCTGCTCTGTGATACAAAGTCCTGATGACTCCTAACTTGTGTTCCAAAGGGTGATGGGAGTCAAACTGCAAATATTGGTCTGTGTGGGTGGGTTTGCGGTACACCTCAGGTTCAGAGGGTTCAACTGTCCCCCTCTTACAATGCTGTTATTGCTAGTATCACTCAGCCCTCTGTGAATAGCAAACAACCATCGGGGTGCTAACGATCCATCATTAGGCTGATGGTCCTCCTTGATCATGTGAGCAGCTTGTTTCGGCTATCATCAGTAAACTGGTTGATCCACTGTGAGAGGGTGCTATTGAGCTGAATACAGCATCTCAGACTGAGGAAGTCTTTCGGACGAAAGACGAAACGTTTCTACAGTTTTTTTTTTTTGAATGTCCAGAGGACCAGACCTAGCTTTTTTAGACTTTTATTTTATCTTTAAATTGCAGCATGATGTACGCGCACACGCCGTCCATCCAGCAGGACTTTTTTTGCTCTAAAATATCCATACGCATACAAGTACTGTACACCGGTAGTCGTCAAAATCCTAGAGGGCCCTTTAGCACCCCTAGCGGTCGAAAGTGGTACTGCTCCATTTCCCCCCCCAGTCAGAATGAATGGAAACGGTCAGATCTCAGCCAAAAATTGGTCTAAAAATATGGGGGGGAAATCCATAAATACGTCGCTTCGCCGTTTAAGTCGCAGGACATGTAAATTAGGCAAAAAAAAACCTGTGACTTATATGCCGAAAAACACGGTAAAACACTTTAAACAGTAACAGTGCACACCGAAGTGCTGTACAGGGACAGACAGACAGACAAGCACACAGCAACAGATTACATAACAGGAAACCAAATGTAGACACAAAAAACAATAGTGGATAACAACAACAGCAATATGACCAACACAGTGTGATGCACACAGGCTCAGCACAGATCACACAGTGCTGAAAATTCATACTTTTCAGTTGGCCAACATTTCTAAAAATCCTTTTTTATTGATCTTAAGTAATATTCTATTTTTCTGAGGAACTGAATTTAGGGTTTTCATTAGTTCTCTGTTACAATCATCAACATTATAATAAATAAACATTTGAAATATATCAGTCTGTGTGTCACAAATGAATAAAAGTTTCACTTCTTGTATGGAAATACCAAAATAAATAAATTTTTCCATAATATTCTAATTTTATGCTTTTTCCTAATTGTCACACAGGCACATTTATTCATAAACAGTTGTAATTCTGCTTAGTGATGCACGATATTATCGGCCTGGTATCGGCCGATATTAACGTTAATTTTCAATATTGGACATCGGCAATTCCATTAAAATAACTCGCCGATATAAAAGACGTTTTTTTGCTGCAGCGGCAGCACTACGTGATGACGTTGCTGCGGCAACGCAATGATGTCACCCTATCTCACAGCGGAGAGGAATATTCAAAATGTCGGCGGTGTGGAAGTTTTATTTTTCGTTGGTGAGGATGTCAGATTCCTAAGATTTATGGACTACGATCAGCCTCGCTACATTGTCCGTAGTAGGAGATATTTTTCCGATGTTACGTTACCCGAATTACAACAGTCATTTCCAACGACGTTGAGAAGCTAATAGCCGATCACACGTCTTGTTGGGTGAGTTTTACCACAGACATTTAGATGTCGTGTTAGCCCCGTTAGCATGATTAGTCATACAGCACAATGGATAGACAAAAACATTGAACTTAAAAAGGCTGTCCTTCGTGCACATGAGTGCAGAGGATCCCACACTGCAGCTTGGAACCTGGAACAAGCCTTCACAAGTGAGACAGCATTGCAGGTGACTAATACTAATAAATAATATTTAATGCTTTTCATTTAATATACAGTAAGTTAAAGTGCAATGCATATCATATGGCTGTTATTGAATATATGTCACCAGCTCTTACAGCTATTGCACAATTTTTGTAGCAAATTAACCTAAATAAGAGGGCTATGTCATACCTGCAAACTCAGAAGGGATGAAAAAGGTGACAAACGTTGCGCCAACCCCCCCCCGAAAGATTTTGTAATTTTTTAACATGCTTCAGGTAAAAGTCATTTACTAACCTGATTTAATGAGAACATAAATAGGAAAGATTGTGTCAACCAAAAAAATTAACAACCAACAACAGCAGCAAGCCAAATACTGTACAGCAGAACATTTTGCTAACAATGCGCTGCTCCGAGTCAACAGATGCATTAAAAAACTTAAGACTTATCTCTTCAGACAGGCTTTTGGTTAATTTTGTACATTTATTTTAGAGTTTGTTATGTTTTACCTTTTAGTATTTCTGTGATTTTATTTTTCCTTTTGTAAAGCACTTTGTGACTCTCATGTCTGTGAAATGTGCTATATAAATAAAACTTACTTACTAACAGTAAAAACTAGTTTCTTAAATGTTTTGCCAGAAATTTTTGAATAAAGTAGATGCCATTTCCTGCATTCTGGTGTAGTTTAACAAGTTGTTAAACATCTATGTTTACCTACATGTAAACACTTGATTCTTATCACTAGTCACTTGATAGAGACATCTAACAAAATAAAGTCAGGTCCTGTGGACAGATTAAAAAATTGTTTAAATTATTATTGATCATGCATCAGGATATTTTAGACACACCTCATTCAACTATCATAGACATCATCCTGTTTTTAAATTCACTCCTGTGGCTAAGATAATGAAATCAATGTGACAATTTATCAGTGACTTTAGGGGTACAATTGACTGTTATTAATTTTTATTTAGTTTTATTAACACAAAATGCCATTTTACTAAACAATGGTGACACTCAATAAATATTAACTTTACCCAATGAGCAGGTGACATTTTAATAACCACCAACAGTGAATTTAGGAGGGGCTTTTTAGTTTTCTGATTTAGTGATACACACCGTGGTGAAGTTAGTTCACGACTCTGTCATGTTTTCATCAGCGTGGTTCTCCCGTGTCACTTTGCAAAACTGCATGTTGCAGGTTTTTTTTTTTTATCTTTGTGAAGCTTCAAGAACTCACACACGTTGGAGGAGTTGACTCGAACAGTTTTCTCTGCTCTCTTCCCTCGCGCTCTGTTGAACCTCCGCGCGCGACTCGCACAGAGCTCTCTGCACTCGAGCTGCGGAGGTTCAAAGATTTCGCTGTCGTCTCCTCCCCCTGTCTATCCTGAGGTTGTGATTGGCCAAATGACGCGCTCCAACAAAGATGTTTTATTATCGACAAGATGCATTACTCTGTCTTGAAATCCAGTCAGTGGGAAATAATGCATTCTAATCTGCCACGGGTCTGACCCCCCCCCCACCCACCTCGAAAACAAAAACTCATCGGATCTACACGAATCACGTAAATGATATATTTTGCTTTGAAAACGGCGAATTTCGCCGAAAGGTGACTAGTTTGCAGGTATGTATGTTCAGACAAAGGAACTTATTTAAAATTTCGGTATCGGTTATCGGCCAAATAAGTTTTAACATATCGACATATTGGCCAAAAATCAAATATCGTGCATCTTTAATTCTACTAAATGTCTAAAAAATAAACTATTTACATATATTAAATAATAATCCTCTTCAGCTTTGCTGTCTTCACAACGTTGGTAAGCGTGTGTGAAGCAGCACGAAGGAAAAGGAGTGGCTGCGTTAAGTTGAATGGGCAGAAAAAGAATAACTACTATACACACAGAATTTTAAGTGGAGCGACATATAAAGCAGTGGCTTATCATTAGGGATGGGGCCGATCCGGTATCGGCCTCCGATACCAGCATAATTTACATAACAAATTTTTGATCCGACCGGCTAATATTTTCCGATCCATGATGCACTTTGGCTTCAAGCTATGGAATGGATTTCCTGAACGGAGGCGTGTCTCATGAACCTTGAGTAACAAGACCCGTCTCAAATTCAGGAAATCCATTTCATTGTTTGCAGCCAGCTATAGCGTGAGGGACTGAGTGAGTACTCATTTGAGCTTGTTTTGGTGAGTAGTATCTTAGCTAGCAGCTAGCAGACTTTTCATCGTAACATGTCCGCTGTGTGGAAGTATTTTACACTAGTGTTTCCCCTACATAACAAAGCAGCGTAAGGTTTAGGAGCAGGGCAGAGGAGAGAGACAAACATTTCAGCAGCAGGTGAGACAGACAAACGTGAGCCGTGCACTAAGTGTGTGTGTGTGTGTGGGGGGAGAAAGACAAAGTTGCGCGCAGTTTAGGAGCAAGGCAGAGGAGAGAGAAACATTTCAGCAGCGCTGCCTGTAAAGTTTTTTTTTAATAATAATAATAATAATGTTTTTATTTAAAAGTGCCTTTCATGACACCCAAGGACATTTAACACAGTTCAAACATCAGCAGTAATTAAAATATAAAATACAAAGAATATAAAATACAAAATAATTTAAAATACATTTAGTAAAATTTACGATAAGCTAGTGTGACAGAATGGAAGATGTTCTGTTTGAATAGTGCAATTGCTCATCAAGCTTTAATTCTCTCACTTTAACTGAGGATGCAGTGGAGGTGCACAATATTTGAGGTGCAGTGGAAAGCGTCCTGTGCTCCAGCATCAACGTGTGGCATGGAGGCTGCACAGTTGAAGAGAGGAAAGCTCTACAGAGAGTGGTGAAGGCTGCACAGAAGTCTGTTGGAGTCAGTCTCCCCACCATCACAGACATTTACACCTCCAGATGCAGGAAAAGAGCCACCTGCATCATGAAAGACCTCACTCACCCAGCACACTCACTCTTTGCCCCACTCCCCTCAGGACGGAGGTTGAGGAGCATCAAATGTA